>ML317316.1:0-11246 GCA_005239505.1 Nicotiana paniculata
GGGCATGTGATCCAGCATAACTTCCGTCAAGAAAATAAATTGGCGCACCTTTAGGCAAATCAGGCATACATGCTTCCTAGTATCAATAAAATCTATCATCTAGTTAATACTCCAACTTGTACCATAACCAGATGCTGGTGGACAAAGTGGGAGATGTTCATGTTAAAACTATCTCTTCTCATGGTTGTAGGCACATGGCAAAACTTGGTAACCAACTTGCTATACATGAGTTATCTTCTCTATGTAATGATCCTCAAGATAAAAAAACTACTGTAGTATATATTTCTCATGAAATAAATTCATAGTTTATAAAGAAAAAAGGTATGTAGATATATTATTTGTTAAATATAAACCTAAATCCAAGGTATTCTTGTATACCGATAATATACTATTTGTTAAATACAAACCGTAAAAGATTGGAAAATAGTCACTTTAGGTGAGCTATTAGAGTTTAGCTATAATTTAAATTATATTGGCAAAGTAATCACTCCTTTATGCGAAAATATAAGTCTAGACAAAAATACACTTATTTAAAACACATAAAACTCCAAGAATGATTCCTCAACTTTGATATGGAGTTTGAATGACGTGAAGCAGTAACTCTCAATTATTGAAGTATGATGTGAATTCAAAAATCATGCATCGTTCCTGATTTATTTTTGAGTTTTGCACGAGTAAAAGCTCAAAACTTAATAATCATTTTTGGAGTTTGAAATTCTCTGTATGTGAAACTCTAGCACTGTATGCTAGAGTTCAGAGCTTTTAAGAATGAAACTCCAGTATACGATGCTGGAATTTATAACTTGTAACATAAATTTTCAGTTGGACATGCATATTCAAAGAATAAGTCCAAGAGAATCACAATATGACAAGTCTGGAATCTTTTGGACTCAAGCAACACAAATAGGTTAAAATAAACTAGGCACCATTTTATATATAGCGCGGTTATTCACTGTGTTATACCTTAACGTTTGGCCGTTATGTTTGAACTTAAAATGGGCAGGAGGGTATAGCGCGCATACGGTTCCTGCCATAAATGCAAATTCTGTATAGAACTGAAAATACTGCCATGCCGATAAGATATAAGACATGAGCCATGCGCATACGGTTATTCACTGTGCCAGTTTTTTAACCTATTTGTGTCTCTTGAATCCAAATAAACCATAATTTGGTTCCTGACTCCACTATGACAAGCATCACATGGGGTATAGGCAATGAGCACTCTGATGTCATACTCTAGTTCCATGGATTCAAGGCAGATCAAGTATTCCTTCTGCATGTCTCCAAGGATTCTCTTGTTAATGTTTTGACAAGGAATCTATATACATTTAGGTTTCAATCTTGTACTGTTTGACCAAAAAGTATAACTTTCGGTTAAAACTATTATAATTTATATAATGATGGGTTAAACCTGGTTAATGATAATATCTCTAAATGCGGATTTTGAAAGTATGGATAATGCGGGACAGATCTAGTGGGAGATTGACAATAACATGCATTAAATATTACAAAAAGTACGAGCAATAATGGAGGAGTTACTTGCAATAAATAACAATAAATGACATTTATGTAAATAAAAGGAGTGATTCACCCTATAAAGAGTGAACAAGATGATTGTTCCTCCTGACAATGATGAATGACAGATAAATCCTAGAATTTTTAAATTATTCTCGGTTCTGATGGAAAAGTATGGAATAATATGAACAAGAATCTTAATGAAAATGTAATGTTTGTATCTTTGCCAGAGAGAGAGAGAATCTTTCTGAGAAATATGTTCTTATCCCGTGAATATTACCTTCCTCTTTTCCTTATCTTTGTCCTTTTTATATGAGACATATCCCTAGTAAACCCTAATAGTACATATGTAAAGAATATACTTTAGAATATTCCCTCTTTTATTCTTATTCTAAAAACTAGTCGTTACAACTCTTTTCACGGACCTCATACTCGACCATTGCAAGCGTCCCGACCCCGAGCTTGGCCATCTCCTCATCGACCTCGACAGATTCTTCTATCAATACTTCCTTGCCCTAAATGTTCTGTGGTAGATTTTGACCTATACAATTAGTCCTTTCGCTTATTGAGGCCATCCTTAGATGAACTCGATGAGCGGATTTTATTGTCTATAGTCGAGTGGGTCGAGTAATTAAGTTTGGGACGAGCTGGTAACGTGGACTTGGTCACCTAATTATTGTAATTGTCTCTTGGTGGTGTTGATAACCTTATTTTGATTTTGTCTTTTCCAGCCCGAGGATCTTTGAGGAGGTCGAGGGATACTCATCCTGCATTTTGCAAGAGGAATGATGTCCCTTCTTCGACGTCTATTCCTATTGTGATCGCGGCTAGGCCTACTCGATCATCTGCTTCCGTTCCTTCCTCAACTGCAGCCAAATTTGCTCGGTCGTCGGCCCCGACTGCTGTTGCCTCAATGTTGGTTTCGTTTCCACCTGCAGATGTTTTGACAGCGAAGCTTTTGGCTTCCCTCTTGCACCGTCTTGTGGACGAGGAGGAGTAGGAGACACCGGGCGATGGTAATTTGGTTCCTCGTAAAAGAAGATTGGTGGACATTAGTGATGGGGTTGCCTAGGACGTGGATTCAGTAATGGATGATTTTGTCATCCGTGAGAGGTAGACCATAATAGTTGAGGACGACGTCGAACTGGCATCTTATATTCCGATGTCGGCGGAGGCCGTTAAGGGCATACCTCTTTCTTTTGCGACAGTAAGAGCCGAAGGGCCAGCCACTGTGGCTTCTGATAATTTGCGGCACGAAGGGCCATTGACTTCATAGCCGGGTAACAATGATTCTTTGCCGGCCAACGAGAAAGGAAAAATCATTGCTGAGGATGGATACGAGACGGGTTCTAATCTCGATGCTGACGAGATGAGGATGATGGGGGAGGGACTTACCCAGCCAGATGTGAGACTGGAGAGGTCCACATGGACTATTGCGATGCCCATGGATCGGAATCTATTAAAAGATACGGAGAATGTGGTTCCTTCCCTCGGTCCTCTTTTGATATGATGTGGAGGGTCAAACTCTCCAAGATATGAATGCTGCTACCTTATCGAGGAGCATAGACGGCCTCACTCTCAGGTTAAGTTTTCGATGCTTCTTGTTTCTGTTCGTCATGCTCGACCTTTAGGCTCAGTTCTTACTCTGCTTGTTTTCTTTTTCTTTCCTTTTCAGACCGTGATCTTGGAGATTGAAAGTGCTCAAAGAGATGAGAATCAATTTCCAGAATCTTCGAGATAAACTGAAGGAGAAAGATGACGAGCTAGTGAGGGTCATTGAAAAGTGCAGTGTCCTTGAGGGAATGCAGAGAAATAAAGAGGAAGAGCACGAGGTTAGTTGGGGGGGGGGGGGNGCGAGTTCGCTGAGAAGGCAGAGGACTTTGAGAAACCAGATTTGCTCGGTCGGAGACTCTGAGGAAGGTGGAATCTTCGGAGATAGTGATTCGTATTATTTAATATGAGCGAGAAAGTGACTTTAAGACGGCCAGGCTTCAAGAAGAGCGGCTTGGCGAGAGGATTGGGGAGTTGGCGAAAGATAACTGCTCCTTCAGGACAAGGTGGCCGTCTTAGAGGTCGAGAAGGCTCAAATGCTTGAGCAGTCGTCATCTTCTCATACTTCAAATTTCCCAAATATACCCCGGGGCCTATACAAGGAATGGATTCACGCTGAGGCCTAGTTGGACGTATTCCAAGATTTACATGTGATGGGATCTCTTCCTGGGGGATGCCTTTGATATGCTCGTGAAGCTAGAATCGCTTGCAGTTATGACCCTGTATTCTGGAGGTCGGTGACGATGAGAGGGACGCGGATGTGGATCATATTGAAGAGGAAGCCTGATACAAGGACGTGTACCCTGAGGGCAGTGGTGATGGTGAGGGGCAGATGGAGACGGCCTAGAGGGTCAAGCCGACGACATTGATGGTCATGGTGGCGACCAATAGTTTTTCTTCCTTCATTTATTTTGCTGCAAAGTTGTGCATTTTTGTAGGTGTCTTTACTAGCCTTTGTAAAAATATTCTAAGTATGAAATGCCGACTTTGATATTTGTACCTGATTCTTTTTCTTTGGTTCGTGCTTGTATGCCTTTTGATTTTCTTAGCCGTAATCACTTAGCTCCGATAAGGTTGAACACATCCTAAATTTGATTACAGATTTGATTATGGCCAAGGATCAATAGGTGTTAGTTCGAACGAGGTCGATTATAACCTATGTTTGGTTATGGCCGAGGGCCAGTTAGGTGTTAATTCGAATGACGTCGAATATAACCTATGTTCAGTTATGGACGAGGGCCAGTTTGGTGTTAATTCAAACGAGGTCGAATATAGCATATGTTTAGTTATGGTCGAGGGCCAGTTAGGTGTTAATTCGAATGAGGCCAAATATAACCTATGTTAGTTATGACCGAGGGCCAGTTAGGTCTTAATTCGAACAAGGTCGAATGTAACCTATGTTTATTTATGACCGAGGGCCATTTAGGTGTCAATTCAAATGAGGTAGAATATAATCTTATAAAGATAATATTCTAGGTGCGACACTTCTAGGTGCGACATTTTTTGACGTTGTAAACTTTAAGGCAACGTTGCCTTGGTTATATATTTGGAGAAATAGAAATAAATTTCATGCATTTGTGCTTTATTCATACACTTGGAGAAATTTACATCTTTTTCCGAGCGTTGTCTGGCGTTCCAATCCCAGTCCCAATCTATCTAGTCCCATCATTTGTTGGCTTGGAGAAGTCTTGAGAGGGTGAGCAATGAACTAGCCGTCATGTGCCTTCATCTGTGCGCACTTCGACTTGAAGTGTCCCCTTCGTCACCTCGTTAAAAACTTCCTTGAGAAAACCCAATTGGGAAAAACTCAAGTTATGGGAAAAAGAGTACGACTCGGGACGCTTTATCTCTTAAAGGTTGAAGTACTTGAGGATAATATTCCGGTTGTTTGGTAGTAGCTTTCCTTCCATTGTTTCTAGTGAGAATGACCCTTTCTTTGCTGTTGCCATGATTTTGTATGAGCCATCCCAATTTGTTCCCAGTTTACCTTCCGTGGGTCTTTGCTTGCTTGTGTTTTAGCTTTAAACACGTAGTCCCCGAATTTGAGTGGCATGATCTTTTCCTTTTTGTTATAATAGCGTTTGCTTGTTGTTTTTGGACGATCATCCTTATGTAGGCCATATCTCTTCGTTCTTCGACTTCGTCAAGATCCTGCCTTTTGCTTTCATCGTTCCTTGGTCCGCTCTCGTGGCAGTATCTTAGAATGTTGTCCCCAAGTTCGACTATTATTACTGCATCAGTCCCATAGCCAAATGAGTAAGGCATCTCTCTTGTGCTCGTCTTCGGCGTTGTTCAGCAGGCCCATAGTACTTCTGGTAATATTTCATGCCACAACCCTTTGGTATCTTCAAGTTTTTTCTTCACGATGTTTAGTATCGACTTGTTGGAGGACTCCGCTTGTCCGTTGCCCGCGAGATGATATGGTCTTGAGGGTATTCTTTTGATATTCCATTTTTCAAAAAATTTAGCGACCTTCTTTCTTATAAATTGTGGTCCGTTGTCGCAACTGATCTCTTTGGGGAGGCCGAATCGACATACAATGTTTTTCCATATGAAGGCGATCACTTCCTATTCACGTATTTGGGTGAATGCTCTTGTTTCTACCCATTTAGAGAAATAGTCAGTCAAAACCAAAGGAAATAGTGTGTTACCCCATCTTGCCGGGAGGGGGCCTACGATGTCCATTCCCCATTTGATGAATGGCCAGGGAAAGTGGCTGAGTGGAGGTGTTCACCTTCTTAGTGAATCACTGGGGCATACTTTTGGCATTGGTCGCATTTTTTCACGAAGTCCACAACCTCTTTTTTCATGGTGGTCCAGTAATACCCTGCCCGTATGAGGCATTTGAGCAAAGCTCGATTGCCGGAATGAGCTCTGCTATGGCCTTAGTGGACATCTTCAAGAACGCGCCGCGTCTAATTTGGGCCCAAGCATTTCTCTAGAGGGCTACCGTACGTTCTCTTATACAGGGTGTTGTGGATGATGCTATACCTAGCTGCTTGTATTCTTAGTTTCTTGGTCTTTTTTTAATCACCTAGGAGTACTCCATCCTGAAAATATATGACAATATGATTGCGCCAGTCCCAAGTCAGGTTTATAGTTGTTACCTCGATTAGGTCCATCAATGAGTTAAGAAGGTGGACTACACTTATGTCTCTGATTGCAATGTTTTTGGTGGCTGCAGCTAATTAAGAGAGGCCATCCGCCTCGATATTTTGTGCTCGAGGGATTTGGTCGAGTTGGCATTCATCGAACTCGCGCAGCAACTTGCAGATTTCGGTTTAGTACTTTTACAACCTTTGTTCCTTGATTTGGAAAGTCCCTATGACTTGGTTGACAACGAGTTGAGAATCACAACATAGTCTTAGCTGTTTTTCCCCGTATTTGGGTTCTAGTACCAACCCAACAATTACGGCCTCATACTCAGCCTCATTGTTAGTTATGTCCAGGCACCTTATGGATTGGTGATTCACTTTGCCGGTTGGGACTTCGAGTAAGAGTCCTAGTCCGGACCCTGACGCATTGGATGCTCCGTCAGTGTACATGACTCAGAGGTCTTTTGTTCTGGGAGAAGCGTGGACGACTTCTTTTTCGACTTTGGACATTATTCTTGCACTGATGTCAGTGACGAAGTCTGCATGGTCTTGTGACTTTATCGCTGTTCGCGGCTGATATGTGATATCGTGCTCGCTCAGTTCAATGGCCCATTTGGCCAACCTATCCGATAGCTTGGGTTTATGCAAAATGCTTCTTAGGGGTAAAGTCGAGGCGACTGAGATGGGGTGGCATTGGAAATATGGTTTAAGTTTTTGTTAAGCTACGACTAAGGACAAATTCAGTTTTTCGAGGTGAGGGTATCTCGTCTCGACGTCGATTAGTGTTTTGCTAATGTAATAGATGGGATATTGCGTACCTTCATTTTTTCGGACTATGAATGTGCTCACAGCTACTTCAGATACGGTGAGGTAGACGAGGAGACGTTCCCCCGACTCTGGTTTTGAAAGTAATAGTGGCGATGAAAAATATGCTTTTAATTCCTTTAGAGCTTGGACGCACTCAGAAAACCATTGGAGGCCGTTATCCTTCTTGAGTATGCTGAAGAATCTGTGACACCTATCCGATGATCGCGTAATGAATCTTGAAAGGGCGGCGATAATGCCAGTTAACCTCTGAACCTATTTTTTGGTGGTTAGGTGTTCTGGTATTTATTTAATGGCTCTGATTTGATCAGGGTTGACCACGATCCATCGCTGCGACACCAGGAAACCTAGGAACTTTCCGTACGCCATGCCGAATGCACATTTTTCCTGGATTCAGTTTCATTCTGTACCGTCTGAGTATGTCGAAGGTTTCTCTTAGATGGTCGATGTGATAATCTTTCCTTTTGGACTTGACCAGCATGTCGTCTATATAGACTTCCATCATTTTTCCGAGTTGCTCTATGAACATCCTCTTCACTAACCATTGGAAATTTGCCCCTACATTTTTACCCGAAGGGCATGACCAGTAGCAGTACGTTCCCTGATGGGTGATGAAAGCGGTTTTATCCTGGTCCTCTTCTTTTATGAGGATTTGACTATAGACCGAGTAGGTGTCCAACAAGCTCAGTAGTCCATCCTCGACCGTTGCGTCGATGAGTTGGCTGATATGGGGTAACGAAAATGAATCTTTAGGGCATGCTTTGTTCAAATCTGTAAAGTCTACGCACATCTTCCATTTCCCATTCTTCTTTTTCACAATGACTACGTTGGCGACCCATTGGGGGTATTTCGACTCCCCGACGGAGCAGTTTTCCAATAGTTTTTCCACCTCTTCGTGTACCGCATCATTAATTGCAGAGTTGAACTTGCGCCTAACCTGCCACACCGGGGGATGAAATGGATCGACTTTCAACTTGTGCATGTCGATTTCTTTCGGGATACGCATATCTTCATGGATAAAAGTAAACAAGTCTGCGTTAGCAGTTAAGAATTGACGAAATTTACATAGTTCCTGAAGCTTGCAGCTGATGCAAGCTTTCTTGCTGTGTTCATTGCTGTCTAATTGAATGGGGTCTAGGTCTTCTACAGTCATCCTACGGCTTCGACTGTATCGGGGTCTTTAATGCCATTTTCTCTATCATTGCGTATCGACCTCAACCTTGTTGATTGCTATGCCTCTTTTTCTTTGTCCTTTGTTTGTTGAGTGACTGTGTAGTTCAGAGCAATGCGGTAGCATTCCCGGGATGTGTGTTGTTCTCCTCGTATATTGAATATTCCCCATGGAGTTGGGAATTTGATGACTTGGTACAAGTTGGAGGGGATGGCTCTCATGGTGTGTATCCATGGTCGCCCTATTACGACATTGTATGCTGTGTCCTGGTCCATGATATGGAATGTGATTTCTAGTGTGACGCCGCCGGGAAGAATTGGGAGTGTGATCTCTCCAGATGTTCGCACCACTGCATTGTTAAAACCTATTAGCGTGATGTAGCATGACACTATCTTATCCTCGATTTTCGTTTGTGCAAGTACTCGAGGGTAGATAATGCACGTGCCGATCCTATCGTCTACGATAATGCATTTTGCGTTGGTATCTAAAATTTGTAAAGTGATAACAATGGAATCATAGTTGGGGAAAAACAAGTCGTTGGTATCTAACTTATCGAAGATGATACTTTCTTCTAATTCATTATACCGTTCGTGGGTGATTGACCATTTGAGCTTGTGGATTGTGGTGACCTTTACACTGTTGATGCAAGAATCGTCACCGCCGTTGATGATCATGTGGACGGTGCGGGTCGGAAAGGGTGGTTTCAGTGGTCATTGATGTTGTTCACGACCTTTGGCAAAGTTGATCCTTCCGCGGTCGCTCAACAACTCTTTGAGGTGTCCCTGTCGTAGCATGTTTACGACCTCCTGTCTTAAGGCGATGCAATCCTCGGTTTTGTGCCTGCGCTCTTGGTGGAACTCTCATAGGGCATCCGACTTTCTGGTACTCGGGTCCGACCTCATCTTTTACGTTCACTCCTGTCGCACCCCCCTTTTTCTCGCGAAATCAAGGTTTCAACATTCGACAACTCCTTTCCTTTTGGGAAAGGGGGTATGGAAATTAAAGAGTCGCCACCTAACGAATTTAAGGTGCGTTAGGGAACCTAATGCAAGTAACTCATGAAACCAGTCTACATTACCAGAGATTGGGTACGGGCTTGAAATTACCTCGAGGGGAAGGTGTTAGGCACCTCTCGAGGTCCACAACGGTGGGTCCCGGCCAAACTCATTTTTTGGTGAATTAGTCATTAAGCAAATAAAGAAGTTTAAGCACACATATGGAATATAAAAAAACATGAGAATAAATGGGTCCTATGTTTATTAGCCTATAGGATCACATCTGTGCAATACTTGGTAAACCTTCCTCAACTAGAGGGGTTACACGTAGCATTAATGCACATGGCATCATATCCTTTACTACCCAATTATCCCCCCCTTGGTGGTTGCATAAGAGATTCTAATTAAACGTGCTCTAGGCGTGCATTACCCATCCCTTTTACTGTTTCCCTGGAGGTTCTTAAGACCTCTAATTCAGGTGGTTCTAGACTCTCCTAAAGTGCTTAAAAGGAGAAAATCTAAGCGACAAGCAAGAACAAGTAGGGCATTCACGTAAAGAACAATTAAAGGCTCACTTTTACCTCCTCAAGTATGCAGACAATAACACGTCTCAAACAATAGGATTTCAGACATATCAAAGTCCTAAAATAGGATATCTATGTGAGTATGAAAACAGACTGTATGCAATAACTATTAAAGCGAGGTAGTTGAGACCTAATTAGTTTGCCTACTGATTTTAGGACTTGCTGAATCTGTCAATTTTATAAGAGTTTAATTACCCTACAGGCTTGCGTAGGTGTAAATCTGGGATGCCCTATAAACATGATATCTAATTGTTATCAGAGTCTTAGTACTAACAAGCGATTCTAAACAGACGGTTGAGTTTGTTATGTTCTATAGCCATGTTGTCTAGGTGCTGAATATTACAGAACTGGTTTTATACACATTTATCTCTATAACATGATATCTAGGTGTTTGGATTGCTTTTGAACACTCTTATAGGTAGGATAGTTGCTGATTTTACACGATGCATGCGTAGTATTAAAGAGAATGCAATCGAAGTCCTAAAGCATGGTTTCTAATGCACATAGGAGAATGAACGTCTTCTGTTATACAGTAACAGTAGTATCTTAGTAACAGAATTCCTAGGTGGGCATGGTTATGCAGAAATTTAGAAAGCAGAATTTCATAACAACTGTCATAGTGCACCTACAACATGTTTTTTTTATATGCCAAAACAATCCTAAGAGCATGGATTCTAATGCAAGCAAATAAACCTAAGAACACAATTTCTAATGCAAGCAATAGTCATAATAATCATAAGGGCATGATTTTTACCCAGTTTTCCCACAAAAAAAAAATTATATAAAAATCCTTTCCCTTTTTACTAATTTTTCCAATATCTGTTTACTAGGATTATTATTACAGACCATATAAAAAATGAATTACAAAATGAACAGAGTTATGCTAAAGAGATCTGAATAGGCCCAAAGTAAACCTGGAGAACCAGGCCTTCACCCAAGTCCAAAGTACCATATCTCATAGTGTCCAAGAAGGAGTATCCCGGTGCATCAGAGTTCCCAAGGGCCTCAGGGACCCTGGGCAGTGCTCACACCAATATTCTTTCAAAAGAAGTAGTCTTTGTGCAGTGTGGAAGGGCCAGCCCCAGTGTGCCAGAGTTCAGAGGAATCTCATGGATTCCTAGGTAGTACACACACTGGAGGGGCAGGATCCTAAGTATTCTAAGAGTAGGAGTGAGAGTACTTGACATAGTTGGAATAACTTTAGGAATATAGTATAGAAGTAAAATCATTAGGAGTGAAAATACTTTAGGAGTAGCAATAGTTAGAAAACTTATTAGGAGTGAAAAAACATGTTGAAAACATTATGAGGGAAATGATGGGGGACGTTTGAAACATAAGCACATAAGAAGAAGGGTGAAAGCAGTCATGCTAGTTAATAGGGACACAGAGCAAGAAGAAATTAACTAGGGCATACTGATTTAAGGTCTAAACATGAGTCACTCAAATATTACAATCATACTTAGTGATAGGATAAGCATGCTACTTAAGACAAGAGACAAGAAGGCACAGG
>ML317319.1:0-14774 GCA_005239505.1 Nicotiana paniculata
TATATATATATATATATATATATATATATATATATATATATATATATCCAAATCTCCTCAATGGTAAAACCACCGGAACTCAGTCCGAAACTCAAAATTTGTCATGCAATGCAGTACAGGGGGAAAGTTCTCGGAATCTCCTCTGTAGTCCCAATTTAAATATGCGATGCAGTACAGGGGGAGAGCTTCTGGATCTCCGTCCGTTGTCCCAATTTAAATATGCAATGCAGTATAGGGGGGAAGCTCCTGAATCTCGGTCCGCAGTTCCAATTTAAATATGCAATGCAGCCACTGAGAAAAACAACCAGAATGCGACAGAAACCACATATTTTGCCACAACAGGCGAAAAAGCAAATGAGACAGAATGCAAAGTGCGATGAGCAAATCGATACGAAGACTTAAATCACAAAAATGGTAAGAACTCCCTCATAAGAAGTAGCCACTGAAAGGAATGCCAAGCACAAAGAGAAGCAGCATAACAAGGGGAAAACAAGGCAAATATAGCAACGATTCTATATATTCAAGTTCGCAACCAAGAAACCAAATCATCCCGGCAAGGGAATCAGCTATAACCAATCTCACTTAGACAATTTTCTTCACCGAATAAACTTCAGCTTGAACAATGCTCAGTAAATAGGCAGCATCAAAGAATTACCATCAACATGGGCGGTCATCAATTAAACCTAACTAGTACTTAAGGGAAAATCATTTAAATCACAATGTATGACTCACGGGCATGCTTGACACCAACGTATAGATATTCCAATTACTTGTTAGAAAATTATAGGGCGGGATTATACTAGTTTTAGCCACATAGGCAGTGTATGAAGAAAGATACAGTATAACGGTAGGAAGGGCAAAGTCCTCATTTAAGTCAATTAAGATCAAATAAGAAACAAGGAATACTAGGCAAGGACTTATAATTTGAGCAGGGAGATATGAAACTAGAAATCGAAAATTCAGATATAACAATTTCAATTCATACACGGGGAACATAAGGACCTAAAATCCCTAAAGAGCAATCTATTTGCAAATAAGTCTGAGTATGCACTCGTCACCTCGCGTACGCGGACTACAATAAACATAGAAGACTTAATCCTAAGGGGTAGTTCCCCCACACAAGGTTAGGCAAGATATTTACCTCAAAGACGATAACCCGGTACTCAAAAATAGACTTCTCGGGCGGGAAGGCCTCCGGACAGCTCAAAATCAACTAAAACAACTTCAAAATATATATAAAACGTACAAGGAACGATTCCGAATAATAAAGTTTCAACCTTTGTAAATTTATAAAAATTGACCCCCAGGCCCGCACCTCAGAACCCGACAAATTTTACAAATTTTGATTACCCATTCTGATACGAGTTCACCCATACTAAATTTATCCAATTCCGATAATATTTGGTCATTCAAATCATGAATTTTTATTTTTGAATTTTTCTTTCAAAATCCACAATCCCCTCAACCCAAATCACAATTTAAATGATAAAAACAAGAACTAATTCATGAAATATATTTAATTCTAATGGAAGAACACATACCATTCAATTTGTATGAAAAAACCGCAAAGAATCGCCCAAAATCGAGTTGTAGAAGTCAAAATATGTTTAAAATGGTGAAACCCCGATTTTGAGGTTATAAACTGTTCTGCCCAAGTATTTTTTTTAAAGCATCCTGATCGAGGACACAAGGATGAGATTCCATAGAAGAAAAATGTTGCTGGCAAAAAGGTACTATGCGATCGCGAATGGGTTGATGCGATCGCATAGAAGAGATTTATGGTCACTGTCCAGTGGAGCATTGCGAACGCGACAAGAGGAATGCGAATGCGGAGAAGGAGAGCATGGACACTACGCGAACGCAGGGGTTGCTATGCGACCGCGAAGAGGGAAAAACTGGGCTGGTCCATTTTACACTATGCGATTGCGGATTAGTCTATGCGATCACATAGAAGAGAACACCAGATAGCAGAATCCGCAGAGTAAAATGAGAGGAAATGGACCCAAACCCTATCTGAAACACACCCAAGCCCTCGAGGCTCAAAACCAAATACACACAACATCTCAAAAATATCCTACGGACTTATTCGAGTAATCAAAACACTAAAATAACATCATAAACATCAGATTAAACCTCCAAATCCATAAAAATTCTCAAAACTTCTTAAACTTCAAATTTTACATTTAAGGTCCGAATCACGTCAAACCAAGTACGTTTATTACCAAACTTAACAGATAACACATATAAATCATATTGAACCTGTACCGCGCTCCGGAACCATGATACGGGCCCGATATCACAGGTTTTACCTCAAATTTCATTTTCAAAAAACTTTATATTTTTAAGAAAATAATTTTCTTTAAATATTCATTTCTCGGACTTAGGACCTCGGAATTCGATTTCGGGCATACGCGCAAGTTTCATCTTTTCCTACGGACCCTCCGGGACCGTCAAATCACGAGTCCGGGTCCGTTTACCAAAAACATTGACCGAAGTCAACTTTATTCAAATTTCTAATACAAAATTATCATTTTTATCAATTTTTCACATAAAGGCTTCCCGGGCTGAGCACGTAAATCGAGGTGAGATAGAAAGATGTTTTCACGATCTCGGAACACAGAATTAGCTAGAAATATACGGGATGACCTTTTGGGTCATCACTCAAGCCAACACTAAATAGTAATTTAAATCCTCATTTTTAGTGTTTTGAAATCATATATTTCCTTACATTAAGCAATAAATAGTAAACTTCACCGAGTAAATAATAATGTCTTTAACAAATTTTCAAAACTAACTAGTCCCATATACATCCCAGAACCCGGTGTCACAAGTGCATGAGAAAATTTCTAGGAATTTAAAATGTAATACAATAATAGTCCGGAATACAAATTGGACAGAAAAGAAAGTACAATACTCTGAAGGAGACTCTGATGACTGCGGGCTGTCTCGAGAGATGCAGCTCACCAAGGTATCCGAATCAACAACGTTGTTGTACCCACAAGGCCGCAGTCCATACATGTACATGTACATTAAAATGTATAGCAAGTGTAGTATGAGTACAAAATAACATGTACCTAATAAGTATCCTGTCTAATCTCGAAGAGGTAGTGACGAGAGGTCGACTTCGACACTTACTAGTGGTCAAATTAATTTAATTAAATGTGATGCTAGGCATGAATGTCATGATTTAATAACAGATAACAACAGGAAGTGACAGCTTCTTTCATAAATATAATTTCAGTTTTCGTCATTTCACTTAACAATTTATATTTCAAGGCATTTAAGCAGTTCAAGTCCTAGAAAGTACCAAGCAAATAGCATGTGCAAATAATGTCGAGGTCGTACGGACCGATCCAACAAAATAATAAAATGTGCACTGCTGAAGGGTCGAACAACGCGAACCATAGATGCATCTATTAACCTGTCGAGGCGTTTGGCCCGATCCGATCTATTTACTGTCGAGGCGCTCGACCTGTCACAACCCAAAATACTAACTCAGGTCGTGATGGTGCCCAACACCGGGATTAGGCAAGCCCACGCTCGGATTACTAAGGATTTCCCCATATTTGATTAAACAACCCAACACGTACCAAGTTTTAAGGTTCAAAACATTAATTGAAAAATATAGTAAGCCATATTTTAACCAAAAGCAGTCGAAAAGAGGCGTGAGCCAATATATATATATATACAGACCCGCAAACCAAAATAACCACTACGTGTGTGCCAGGAACTAGTGTCACAAGTCCTACGGGCATACTAACAGAATATACAAGAATATAATATACAGTCCCACTGTCTGAAAGAAATAGACGGGAAATAAACAAAAGAAACTCCATGGTGCTGACGAGGATCGCCAGGAGAAGATGCACACCGTGAAGTCAGATCCAACTATGATCAAAATCGAGCTCTGGTCTGATAACCAGATGCACCATCCTCAGAACCTGTACAATTAAGTACAGAAGTGTAGCATGAGTACATAAACAAATATGTACCCAGTGAGTATCCCGCCTAAGCTCGAAGAAGTAGTGACGAGAGGTCGACTTGACACTCACTAAGGTCCAACAAAATGATTAAGCAAGATATAATATCAGTAACAGACATACGAGGAGGATAAAAGCAGTAAACATTTAAAAGTAATAGTAGTTCAAATAAATACTGGAAGTAAATGTACAACTTCCACTTCATTATTCCTCTCTTTCCTTTAAAAATATATCTGACCACTCAAAATCCATAAAAGAATCATTAACAATTTAGCATGCGCATACAGGATAAGGACAACCGGCCTGAGCCATCATAATGATCATATATGTGCACTGCCGAGGGTCAAACGGCCCGAACCATAATATGTCTTTCAATCTCGCTGTGGCGTACGGCCTGCTCCCTTGAGAGTGGGGAAATAACACGCCGCTCGCGGAATGTAAATTGCGAAGCGGTCACATGCACACACAGTCCACACATTTATTCTTTATAAATTACTTTTCGTGAACAATTCCTTAAAATTACTTAAATTCCATGATCTCAGGGAAACAAGCTGCATGTAACAATAATTCACTAACCATATAGCTCATTTCAAGGAAAACATAAGGCATGGTGTAGGCCTAACTACCCGGACATAACAATAATAGTCGCTACGTACGGGCTCTCATCACTTTGCGCGTACGTAGACCCCACAAACATTAGCACATAGTCATTTAAAGCATCTAGGGGGACAGTTCCCTCTTACAAGGTTATAAAGGAGATTCACCTCGCGTCGAATCTACTGTCCGGGTCAAGAACGCGCCCAAAACTCCAAACTCGACACCCACGGACTCGAAACTAGCCAAATGTTATACAAACATATCAATTTATATTCAAAGCATGGAATCCTCCTAGTACTTAGTCAATTCATCATTCTTGAAGAAATCCCAAAATCCAACCCCGGGCCCGCATGCTCGGATTCCAAAAATTCTCGAAGGAAACACTCACCCATAGACTAAGGATCATTAATATACAATTTTTGTATGATTTCATAGCCAATTCACGGGTAATTTTCTATATTCTCGAAGGCCCTAGGTTACTACCCAAATTCCTAAATTTTTCACTAATTAAGTGGTTAAATTCTCTAAGAATGCATGCATTAACTAACTTTAGGATAGAATTTACTTACCTTTCAGTGGTTGGGTCGTGGAGCCATTTTCCCAAGCTCTCAAAGTGTTTTAACGGAGGAAGGAATGAAGAACCCCGTATATTAAAGAAACATTGCCTGACAGTGGTTCCGCACTTGAGGCTCAAGGACCGCACTTGCGGTCTCGCACCTGCGAGCAAAGGCTCGCAACTGCGGAAATGGACGAGGAAGCCTGGGCCCGCACCTGTGGAGAGGAGACCGCACCCGCGACTCCGCTCATGCGAAACTTTGTCCGCACTTACGAGGAATGGGCTACCCGCTAGGGGTCTCACCTGTGAGGCTGGGACCGTAGGAGCGGTCCCGCACGTGCGACTGGGCAACACTACCTGCGGTCAAACCAGAACAGGTGCACCAGCACCTATTTCAACTGGTTTTTGGCCTCGCGTGGTGTCCGGGAGGCACCTGGGCCCACCCGAGCCCCCGTCCAAATATACCAAGAATTCCAAAATCATAATACGGACACCATCGAGCCTTCGAAACACCCAAAAAAAATGCTAAAACGCAAAATCACACCTCAAAACCCCTAGAACCAAACTTAGGAACTTTAAGTTTTCTTGACTTCGCTAAAAATGCGCCGAACCGACCTATACTACTCGGAATAACACCAAATTTTGCAGGCAAGTCATAAATGACATAACGGAACTATTCGCGGTCTTGGAATTCTATTCGGACCTCGATAACTCAAAAACACGTCCCAAACCATAATAGGAACCTAAGGAACTCTTATTCAATATTGGGCGCTGAAACGCTCCCGGGTCATCCAAAAGAATATACGCCCAAGTTCGAAATCATCATATGAAGCTACTGGAACCGTCGAAACTCGATTCCGAGGTCGTTTACCCAAAATGTTCACCAAAGTCAAACTTAGCCTTAAAGGCTAACCTTAAGGAACCAAGTGTTCCTATAGCACTCTAAACACTTCCGAATCCCAGACCACCCACCCCCGCAAGTCATAAATCACAATAAGCCGCTATGGGAAGTTTCATTTAGGGGAACGGGGTCTGATAACACAAAACAACCGGTCGGATCATTACATTCTCCACCTCTTAACAAAAGTTCATCCTCGAACGGGTCTAGAATCATACCTGAAGTGCTGAATAAGAGTGGATATCTGCTCTGTATGCCCTCCTCGGACTCCCAGGTTGCCTCCTCAACTGGTTGGCCCTTCCACTGGACCTTTACGGAAGAAACTCTCTTCGACCTCAATTGGCGATCCTGTCTATCAATAATAGCAATTGGCTCCTCCTCGTAGCCCAACCTCATATCCAACTGAATAGTGCTGAAATCAACCACGTGAGAGAAGTCGGCATGGTACGTCTGGAGCATGCATACATGAAAAACCGGATGAACTCCTTATAAACTGGGAGGTAAGGCTAGCTCATAAGCAACCTCCCCAACACGCCTCAACACCTCGAAGGGACCTATAAACCTCGGGCTCAGCTTACCCTTCTTCCCAAACCTCATAATACCTTTCATCGGCGAGACTTTCAACAGGACCTTATCTCCTTCCATAAATGATACATCACGCGCCCTCTGATCCGCGTAACTCTTCCGTCTGGATTGTGTTGTGCGGAGCCTCTCCTGGATCAACTTCACTTTCTCCAAAGCATCCCTCACACGGTCGGTGCCATATAACTTAGCTTCACCAGGCTCAAACCAACCGATAGGAGAACGACATCGCCGACCATACAAAGCCTCAAATGGTGCCATCTCAATGCTGGACTGATAACTATTATTGTACGCAAACTCGGACAAAGGCAAGAACTGGTCCCACTGACCTCCGAAGTCAATCACATATGACCTGAGCATGTCCTCCAATATCTAAATTGTACGCTCTGACTGACCATCAGTCTGAGGGTGAAATGTTGTGCTGAGATCTATTTGGGTACCCATCTCACTATCCAAAGCTCTCCAGAAGTGCGAGGTGAACTGAGGACCTCGATCTGATATAATGGACACTGGCACACCGTGAAACCGGACTATCTCTCGAATGTAGATATGTTCCAACTTCTCAGAATAAAATGCGCTGATTTGGTCAATCTATCCACAATGACCCAAATCGCGTCAACCTTCCGCAAAGTCCGAGGCAACCCAACCACGAAGTCCATAGTGATGCGTTCCCACTTCCATTCTGGAATGGGCATCCGCTGAAGTATGCCTCCTGGCCTCTGGTGCTCATACTTAACCTGCTGGAAATTAAGACACCTAGACACATACTCCACAATGTCTTTCTTCATCCGCCTCCACCAGTAATGCTGCTTTAAATCACGATACATTTTCATAGCACCAGGATGGACAAAATACCGAGAACTATGTGCCTCCTCTAGAATCCTCCCTCTCAGGACATCGACACTAGGAACAAATAAACGGCCCTGAAGTCTCAGAACATCATCCTCGCCAATAGTAACCTCCTTGGCACCAGCCTGTACCACTGTCTACCGAAGCTCTTCCAAGCACGGATCATCAAACTGCCGAGCCTTAATTTCACCTAATAACGAAGACTGCACAACCACATGTGCTAGAACTCGACGAGGCTTCGAAAGGTCTAACCTTACCAAGAGATTAGACAAGGACTGAATGTCCAAGGCTAGAGGTCTCTCCCCTGCTGTAATGTAAGCCAAACAACCCATACTCTCTGCCTTCCTGCTCAATGCATCTGCTACTACGTTTACCTTCCCCGGATGATAAAGAATGGTGATATCATAATCCTTCAACAACTCAAGCCATCTGCGCTGCCTCAAATTAAGATCCCTCTGCTTGAACAAGTAATACAAGCTGCGGTGGTTTGTATAAACCTCACAGGACACCCCATACAAGTAGTGCCTCCAAATCTTAAGAGCATGCACAATCGTCGCTAACTCTAAAACGTGCACAGGGTAATTCTTTTCATGAACCTTCAGCTTGCGTGAAACATAAGCAATAACTCTCCCTTCTTGCATCAATACATACCCCAAGCCAACGCGTGAAGCGTCGCAATATACTGTGTACATCCCAGAACCAGAAGCAATACCAGAACTAGTGTTGAGGTCAATGTTTCCTTGAGCTTCTGAAAGCTCGCCTCACACTCGTCAGACCATTGAAATGATGCATTTTTCTGAGTCAATCTAGTCAATGGAGTTGCAATAGAAGAGAAACCCTCCACAAATCGGCGATAATAGCCTGCTAGGCCCAAAAAGCTCCTGATCTTTGTAGCTGAAGTAGGACGCGATCAACTCTGAACTGCCTCGATCTTCTGAGGATCAACCTTGATACCCTCTCCGGATACCACATGCCCCAGGAATGCTACAGAATCCAACCAGAACTCACACTTGGAGAACTTAGCATATAGCTTCTGTTCTCGCAAAGTCTGGACCACAACTCTCAAACACTGCTCGTGCTCCCCCAGGTTACATGAGTAAATCAAAATGTCATCAATGAAGACAATGACAAAGGAATCAATATACGGCCTGAATACCGTATTCATCAAGTCCATGAATATTGCTGGGCCATTAGTCAAGCCAAAGGACATCACCAGGAACTCATAGTGGCCATACCTCATAGGGAAAGCAGTCTTCGGAACATTTGAGGCCCGAATCTTCAACTGATGATATCCCGATCTCAAATCAATCTTAGAAAAAATCTTAGCACCCTGCAACTGGTCAAAAAAATCATCGATGCGTGGTAAAGGATACTTGTTCTTAAAGGTGACCTTGTTAAACTGGCGGTAATCAATACACATCTACATGGACCCATCCTTCTTCTTCACGAATAGAACTGGAGCACCCCACGACGATACACTCGGTCTGATGAACCCCTTAGCCAACAACTCCTCCAACTGCTCCTTCAACTCCTTCAATTCTTTCGGAGCCATACAGTACGAAAGAATAGATATAGGTTGGGTGCCTGGAGCTGAATCAATGCAGAAATCAATATCACGATCCGGAGGCATGCCTGGAAGGTCTGAAGGAAATACATTAGCAAACTATCGAACAACTAGCAATGAATCAATCGTCGGAGACTCGGCGGTGGTGTCCCGCACATAAGCGAGGTAGGCCAGTCAACCCTTCTCGACCATATGTCGAGCCTTCAGGAATGAAATAACCCGGCTGGCTGCACTAACTGAAGAACCTCTCCACTCCAGCCTAGGCGACTCTGGCATGGCTAAATTAACTCTCTTGGCATGGAAATATAGCGCGGCATGATAAGTAGATAGACAATCCATGGCTAAATAATCTCGAAATCAACCATGTCGAGCAATAAGAGATTCGCTCGAGTCTCGAACCCGTATAATATAACCATACATAACCGGTAAACCCAGTCTACCACCACAGAATCGCCCACAGGAGTAGACACACATATAGGAGAACCCAAGGACTCATGAGGGACATCCAAAAAATGAGCAAATAAGACCAAAACATAGGAATAAGTGGATCCTGGATTAAATAACACCGATGCCTCTCTACCACATACTGTAATAATACATATGATCACGGCATCTGAGGCCACTACATCTGATCTGGCAGGAATAGCATAGAATCTAGCTGGAGCACCGGAAGACTGAGCCTTGCCAGAATGAACAGGAGTTGGCTGACCTCCCCCTGACTGGCCTCCACCTCTAGGACGACCCCTGTCGACGTGTCTCCCACCTCGAGGTGGCCTAACGGCTGGTGCTGGACCTATAGGCTGAAAATCCTACTGCACTGCTTTGCCCCAAAACCTAGGACAATGCCTCTTCATATGACCTGGATCCCCACACTCATAACAACCTCCGGGTGTCATAGCCTACTACCCCGAAGAAGAACCTTGAATGGCCGGAGAGCGATGCGTACTCTCTGGCATAGCACTGAAGTAGGGACTGGGAATCTTGGATAACTGGAATAACCACTGGGTGAACTCTGAATGGCTGGAGGGTGGTAGGAACGCTCTGGCATGGCGCTGAAATGAGCCCTCGCTGGAACACCTCGAGGAGGTGGTGGGGGTGCTGAATATGGAGGCCTACTGGGCTGACCTCTACTGAACTGACCTCTGCCCCCAACAGGGGCACCTCTGAAATCCCCAGAGAATTTGGCTCTCTTGTCCTGTTGACCCTACTCTCTGTCTCTCGATCGATAGCCATCAATACGACGGGCTATCTCGACCACTAGTTGATAGGGAGTCCTCATCTCCAACTCTCGGGCCATGTTGGCCCTAATACCGGAGTGCAGCCCTGCTACAAATCTCCGCACTCTCTCGGCATCAGTAGGTAATATCATGAGTGCGTGGAGAGACAACTCTGAGAATCTTGCCTCATAATCTGTCACTGACATTTGTCCCTGCTCCAGCTGCTCAAACTGATAGCGCAGCTCTTCCCTCTCAGAGGGTGGAATATACCTGTATAGAAACATCTGAGTGAACTGCTCCCCAGTGATAGGAGGAGAATCTGTTGGCCTGCTGATAATATAGGACTGCCACCATCTGCGAGCTCTGCCCTCTAACTAGAAGGTAGTGAAGTCCACTCCGTGGGACTCTAGTATCCTCATATTGTGCACCCTGTCCCTACACCTGTCAACAAAATCCTGGGCATCCTCGCCTCGCTCACCCCCGAAGACTGGAGGGTGCAATCGAGTCCATCTATCCAATAACTTCTTCGGATCGCCATCAGCAGCTACTCTGAGCTTAGGTGCTGCTGCTACAGGCTGGACCCTACCCATGGGCAGTGTACCCGGGGTATGATGTAATGCTGCTGCCTGACCTACAGCCTGGCGGGTAGGAGTCTGGGGCCCCCCTCCCGCCTAAGATGTGGCAGGATCTGCTGGAAATAAACAAGCCCGGGACATGGTGTCCATAAACCGCATCATATGGCCCATGATCTCCTGGAAGCCTGGCGCCATCATAAAGTCCACTAGAGCAGGACCTGCTGGGGGCACCTCACCCTGCTCCTCTATAGTAGGATACTCTGGTGGTGGTACAACTGAAATAGCTCGGGGATGCCATCTTCCCCAACCTCGGGTCGGTACCCTCCCCCGGCCTCTGCCACGGCCTCGAACAACGGGGGTAGCGGCCCCTCCCGGTTCTGGAACATCGGATGCATGTGTCCTCACCATCTGTGAGAGAATAGAAGAATAATATTTAGTAAACCATTGACTGCACGATAGAATAAAAATAAGGAGATGTTTTCCTAACACCCTATAGCCTCCCGAAGATAAGTACAGACGTCTCCATACCGATCTGCAAGAGTCTACTAGGTTTTCCCGTGACTTGTGAGGCCTACGTGAACCTAGAGCTCTGATACCACATTGTCACGACCCAAAATACTAACACAGGTCGTGATGATGCCCAATACCGAAATTAGGCAGGCCCACGCTCGGGTTACTAAGGATTTTCCCCATATTTGATTAACATCCCAACACGTGCCAATTTTTGAAGTTCAAAACATTAATTGAAAAAGATAGTAAGTAAAAAAAACCCTAAACCCCAAAACCCAAACCCCAGACCAAGCAGCAAAAACGCTCTACCTTCTCTCTCTAGGTTTTGGCATGTTGCTTGAGCTTGGGCAGCCATGGCTGCTGCGAGCTCTCCCCAGCCTTTGGCTGTGGGAGAGACGACCCAAAAACCTAATGAAACACTTCATAACAGTAAGCAAAAACAAACCTACGCTGCCCAGATTCATACAAATAAATCTGCCGCAAGTTCGTCAAAAATCGAGTTGATTCCTATCAGTATCGTTCATGGAGAACCAACAGTGGAATTCACCATTGAAGAGGTTAATGCATTCACCGTTGAAGAAGGATTGCACCAAGCCGTAATTCTCAAGTTCTCGTATGGAAAACCATATGTACACGAACTGAAGCAACTTATTCCAAAACAGTTTGATGTCAAGGGAGGCTGTAACGTGGGACAGTTAGAGTTTAGACATATTTTGGTGAGGTTTGATTTGTTCGAAGATTTTGTTCAAGATCTTTCAAGATCGACAGGTTATATTAAGGCACAGGGAGATGAGTTCTTCTTTAGAACCTTTCCATGGACGATTGGTTTTAATCCACGTGCAGAAACTTCAAAGGCAGTCGTTTGGATCTCATTACCTGATCTGCCTGCAAATTTTTTTGCAAAAAAGTCATTGTTGTCTATAGCTTCAGCAGTGGGAAAGCCTCTTGCTGTGGACAAAGCGACTCAAGATCGAACGCGACCAAGTACGGCAAGGGTTAAGGTCTTATTAGACCTACTGGACAAGCATCCTAAAAGAGTTAGGATTCATATAGTGGATAACTATGCTGGGAAGTCAGTAGATCATTAGCAGGTGATCGTGTATGATAACTTACCAAAATTTTGTACATGTTGCAATCACCAAGGACATGATGAAAAAGCATGTCGATGGAGGAATGAGATAGATGATGATGTCCCAGTGAACGAAATTGAGGGACTGGACAGTGTAGAGAGGCTAGAGGGTGATCCTAGGGAGTTTCTTAATGCCAAAAGAGAAGGACAACTGGAAGCTAATGCACAAAAAGAATCTGTGATTGAGCAGCAAGTTACACAAATAGATGGAGGAAAACAAAAGGTTAATGTGATGGATCGAGTAGATGAACATATTTCTGTAGGTGATGTTTCAAAGGTTGACAAAGGTCCACCTAAACCTACAAGAGATGTTCCTGCTAAAACGGCCTTAGCGACGATTCTCAATGCAGTAAATCCAGTTTTGCAAGCATATGACAATTTACATGTTTTAAAGGTGACTGGTGATCGACCTGGTGTAAGGAAGGCTAATGATGGAATTGCAGTTAATAATAAAATAGTCTCTACAACTATGAATGCAACTAGTGATGGTATAGTTGCTACAGGTATTAAGGCAGTGATCGAGGATGTTACGCAACCTCAATATTTGGTGGATGATCAAGCTGTTGCTGGTGTTCAAGCAGCTCTTTTGAGGGTTGGAATTACTGGTGGTGATCGATCTAAATCAGGGAATCAAATTGTTAATGATCTAGGTGTGGAGAATGTACAAGATGGAACAAACGATATGATTGCTGAAGAAAAACAACCAGGTTCTAAACCTGGATTTGTGAAGAATGTTCCTCTGGTTTTAGAAGGGGAAAAACAGGATGCTAAGGGTGGACATGCGCGTGGTCGAACATCAGAATTGTCTAGTAACAATCTTCTAGTTGNATTTTAGAAGGGGAAAAATCGGATGCTAAAGGTGGACATGCGCTTGGTCGAACATCTGAATTGTCTAGTAACAATCTTCTAGTTGCTGGGAAGTTTAATGATCCAAAAGATGGGGCTAAGGGTGATGGTTTAGTTCAGAAGTTAGCTGAGAAAGATTGGACAATGGTGTCCAACAAAAAACATACTCCAAGTAAGAACAAGGTGCAACAGGTTGAGCAGATTTCCATAAATAATTTGAATCCTTTTGCTGCTCTTGCCAATGTGAATGATGATGATAGGAAGATTGCTGGAGAGAATTTGCAGCTGGTGATGAGTAATAATGCACAAAACCTGGATCAAAAAAGCTCCTCGACCCCAGCGGCGTTGAATATTACATCTTTTGGGGTTCAAATTTTGGAAAATAAGAACCCAATGCATACTTTCACTGGAAATTTGATTCCAAATCCTTTAGCGCAACACTACAAAGTTGATATTGTTAATGCTACTGGTTATAATGTTGGACTAAACACCTTTACTCAGGATATTCCCTCCAATGCACCTATGTTGCAATTTTCAAATCCTCATGTAGAACAAATCATCAATAATGCCCAGAATGAAATGATGATGAATTCTGCTATGGTTAAACAACCTTTGGTCGCTTTGAACACCTCCGTATTTGAGGTCCCTTCGCAGTCTTTGGAGTCGTGTGGGGAATTGGAAGGTGAATCTGGGCAGCTTATGCTTTCAACTGGGAATAACAACGATGTTATAAAAGCTCACGTGAGGGGGATGCCTATCAAATCTAGGCTTTGGGCTTACCAACGTGAGGAGGATGATGACGAGGACTGGGGAGATGGTTTTGCTGGTTATTCATCTGAAGAGAATAATCAAGAGGCTGGTGTGGACAGTGCAGGTGAGGAGCTTGAAGGCTTAACAATGTCACAACCTGTTGGAGCAACAGTAGCTAGTCCCAACAGCAAATTAAACATCAATGCTCCAGTTTTTCTTCCTAAAAACACTCCTATAGGAAGCTTGAATCAAGATGCAGCAACATTTTCAAAACAGTTTTGTCCAGTTGCAAATCCTACAGATGCTCGAAAAGCAGCAGCAATTAAATCTGGGCAGCAGCATAGTGTAAAAACCATTCAAAAAGAGAATATGGTAGCTGGAAGATCAACTCAAGCTGGAAAGCAACAGGTTGGACCAAGCACAACAAGTGTTACTTTACTGAAAAATGTCGCAAGGCCTGGAAAACAGCAGCAGAGTAATGCAATCATACCAGTTGTGACATCAGTGGAGGAAAAAATAGCAGAAGCACAAGCAGATATTAAACAACAGCAGTACAATGAAAAAAGGCATGATGCTGCAACAACAAAGTCAGAAACTGGACAGCAGCAGCAGTAGCAATTTGTAGCAGCATCATTTTCTCCTCAGGAGAAAACAACAACACTGTCAAGTGCAGCTGGGCAGCAACAAATCGTGACATCCACTACATTTATTTCATTAGAGG
>ML317322.1:0-35399 GCA_005239505.1 Nicotiana paniculata
TACGTTCAATTCTCTGTGGGATCGACTTTGGGCTTAATGCCCCAGATTATATTTGCAGCGCCCATTTAGTCTTTTTATAGGACATAGTTGAGCGTGATCAAGAACCCGTTGGGGATAAACTTCATGTGTTATTAATATAGTTTTGTTTGCTTGATTTATCTCTATTTGTTCAACTACGTTGTTGTTATAGTTAATTGAATGGCCATCAATTAACTGTTCCTATTTATTATGTATCTACTTGAGAGAGAGTTCATATTTAGGTAGTTGTTTGAACAACATCACTCCCGGAGTATAGACGAAAGTCATAACCGAGGGTTTAGAGGCTGGATTAGAGATAACGATACCTCGGGTGCAATTTAAAGTGAATTGTAATGCAATCTAGCTAGTGTAACTTGAGAGAGTACGTCTAGTAAATTATCATAATTACTTGAGAGANACTATAAGAAGTATCCGAGAAGTAAGTTCACCAACGGAGGAAACCATAACCTTAGACCTTTATCAATATTATTTACAACACATTGTTAGTAATTGCTAGTTATTATTATTGTCAGTAGAATTAGTAAAACATTACCAATTTGTATTAAAAAGTCTTGAGATAATTGATTGAGTAAAATTTGTGTAATCTAAAGACTTGATTGATACGTAAATTCCCTGTGGGGTCGACTCTGGGCATAATACCCCGGATTATATTTGCAACGCCCGTTTAGTATTTTATTAGACATAGTTGAGCGTGATCAAATTTTGGACAAAGGTGATATCCATAATTGTAACAACTATAGGGGTATCAAGTTACTAAGTCATGCCATGAAAGTTTGGGAGAGGGTGGTGGAAGGAAGGATAAGGAGCGCAGTGTCTATATCAGACTAGTTCGGGTTTATGTCGGGTCTTTCTACTAGAGAAGCTATCCACCTTATCAGGAGGTTGGTGAAACAATACAGGGATAGGAAGAGGAATTTTCATATGGTGTTTATTGACCTAGAGAATGCATATGACAAGGTCCCCAAGGACGTCCTTTGGAGATTTCTAAAGGTGAAAGATGTGTCGGTGGCTTACATTAGGGCGATACGGGATATGTATGAGGGAGCTATGACTCGGGTTAGGACTATGGGAGGTGACTCAGACCCTT
Organism: Nicotiana paniculata; assembly: GCA_005239505.1. Lineage (NCBI taxonomy): Eukaryota > Viridiplantae > Streptophyta > Magnoliopsida > Solanales > Solanaceae > Nicotiana > Nicotiana paniculata. The sequence continues at coordinate 1,127 of ML317322.1, forward strand.
TTCCGGTGGTTATGGAGTTACACCAAGGATCTGCACTGAGCCCGTTCTTATTTGCCCTGGCGATGGACGCACTGACACACCATATCCAAGGAAAGGTGCCATGGTGTATGTTTTTCGCTGATGATATAGTTCTAATTGATGAAATGCGAGGCGGCGTTAATGGGAGACTGGAGGTATGGAGTCAAGCCCTGGAGTATAAAGGTTTCAAGTTGAGTAGGACTAATACGGAGTATGTGGAATGTAAGTTCAGCGACGTGACGGGGGAAGCGGATGTGGAAGTCAAGCTTGACTCACAGGTCATCCCCAAGAGATAAAGTTTTAAGTACTTAGGGTCAATTATCCAGGGAGATAGGAAGATCGACGGGATGTTACGCACCGTATTAGGGTGGGGTGGATGAAATGTAGGTTAGCGTCTAGAGTCCTGTGTGACAAGAATGTGCCACCGAAACTCAAAGGTAAGTTCTATAAAGCGGTGGTTAGACCGGCCATGTTGTATGGGGCTGAGTGTTGTCCAGTCAAGAATTCACATATCCAGAAAATGAAAGTAGCAGAAATGAGGATGTTGAGATGGATGTGTGGGCACACTAGGCTCCGGTGGACGACAAGATGCGGGAAGCGAGGCTTAGATGGTTCGGACACGTGTAGAGGAAAAGGTGTGAGCGGTTTCCTTTGGCAGGTACGAGAAGAGGTAGAGCGAGGCCTAAGAAGTATTGGGCCAAGGTGATCAGACAGGACATGGCGCGACTTCAGATTTCCGAGGACATGGATCTTGATAGGAAGTTGTGGAGGTCGAGCATTAGGGTTGTAGGTTAACGTGTAGTCGAGCGATTTTCCTCTTTGTACCGACGAGTATGATAGTGTTTTGTCTAGCTCTGCTACCGATCTATGTTGTGTTTCACACTTTTGCATAATATTTGTGTTACTTTTTTTCCATTTATTTTCTATCTCTCACGTTGCTGATATTATTTTTCGGATTTTGTTTTCACGGATCTATTTTCTCTGAGTTGAGGGTCTCCTAGAAACAGCCTCTCTACCCCCTCTGGGATAGGGGTAAGGTCTGCGTACAATATATCCTCCCCAGACCCCATCAGTGGAATTTTACTAGGTTGTTGTTGTTGTATTATCGTCACTGTCTGGCACTATTTCATTGCCATTTTCTTCATATTCTTCGTCAACATCTTGTATGTATCTGTCCGGACTGAGGGCATCATCATATAGGCCCCAATTGACACACATTTTTTGTATTTCATCGATATCATAAATAAGATCACTTGCTTGACTTCTACAACAGTATGGGACTCCTACGTCCAACGTCTTCGGTAGAAACTTAGGTAGTCCCTCCTACTCGACAACTATTGCAAATACAGGATAATCAATGTCACTATGCAATTTTTTATTTTTTAATAAATCCCAATACTAATCCTCCATTTCCTGTAGGTATTTAAGATCATCCAGTGAATGATGAACGGCTAGTGCCTTTTCCATCTCTAAAATCTCCTTCATCGAATGTCGAATCACTTCTAGTTCATCTTTGTGTGTTTGTTTGAAATGTTACAGATAGTGCTTGTGGTAACCCCTAGCCCATGCCAATGGCATAGTACTTTATAATCACACCTTTTTGAGTAAGGGGGAACCCATTGTAATTTTTCACCCCAATTCACATACCTTCAGGCTTTGTAGAATGTGCTCCCCCCTCAATAATGCACCCTGCAACTTTGATATCAGTGTGTATATTGATTGGCTTATTTTTCAAGGGACTTAGAATGCCATACCACTTGTCATCAACCAAATCAGTGTAGCAACCTAGCATATCTTTTCAAGGTAGGAATCAATTGTGTTATGACGTGGTCCATGTGGATCTGTTGAACTACCTTCACCTTTTTGCCTCTTTTTAAATCACTTATTAAAAGTTAGTGGCATTTCTGAAATGGATGTTTTAATGGTTCTTTAAATAGTTTTTGAATACTGGAATGTTGGTTCAAATTAAAAAGAACTAAATTGCACAAACTTATATGTTAAACATAGCGCATCACCAATATGTGTTATGTGTATTGTCATGTCGACCTGAAAAAGTTGCACACTTGTACCGTAAAGAATCAGTAGCACGCTAAACATAGTGCATCACCAATATGTGTTATGTGTATTGTCACGTCGACTTGAAAAAGTTATCGACATGAAAAGTCTGCACCGACTTGTACCGTAAAGAATCATTAGCACGCGAAATGTAGCGCATCACCAATATGCGTTATGTGTATTGTCATGTCGACCTGAAAAAGTTGTCGACCTGAAAAAGCGCACCAGCTTATACTGTAAAGAATCATTAGCACGCGAAATATAATGCATCAACAATATGACATCACTCTTAGCTACATATAAAAACCACGTGCATTTTACATTATTATTTGCAGCGTAACCAAACGAAAAAAACAATTGTCCATAAAATTTTCAAGTTCGAGCATTATGACATGTCTCGACACAATGACGTGCCAAGGTGTTAATGTGGAAAACGTTAGATTTTGAATCCATGTTGGTCAAATTGCAATGTAGGACGTAGATGTTGGATGTGTAAACAAGTTGTAAGTTATTATTATTGAAAGTTATGTTGGTTTTTAGACTATTTATAACATATTAATTAATAGTCTTTTGGTGTCATCCCTATTTGTAGGACGAAAATTAATGTGGTTTTGAAGAATGGTATGATGAACCCATTAACCAGAATTACTACAAATAATGGTTGCCAAACATTTGAAATCTAACAGGTGAGTACGAACTAAAGATCTTGAAACTCCAGGAATAACTTGCAGCAGTGAAGGAGAAACTAAAAGAGGCAGAAGAAGAAAATAGTCGGTTGGAAGAAAAAGTTCAGTGGTTGAAGCATAGAATAATGGGCGATAGTGACTAAACAAACACATGGATGCGTTAAGTGTAGTTTTTATTCTTATGTTGTACGTCATGTATTATCTGTCATTTTTAATGAATTTAAATTTATGTTAATATGTCTTATTTTTGTGTGTTCTAGTTTTAAACTAATAAATAACCCGAAAAATAAAAACACATGTAAAAATTATGTAAAACTTCAATAATTTTACTATTAGATATTTAATGTCATATATACAACTCAAAATACATATCAATCAGTCCCAGGGCCTGTATGTTTAAAGCATTAGCTGGCCTGAGTCGCATACCATCACGCCCGGCTATGCTATCAGGATCATTCTCATCATGTCGCCTCTTTATTAGAGGATGTGTTGTTGCATGATCGTCAAGGCTAGCAGGCTCAGTAAAAGCGGTCGTTGGGCCATCAGTAACCTAAAAAATGATAAGATATTTTAGTATATGAAATATATAATACTAACGTACATGTTGGAAAAAACTTTTAATGGTCAAACCATGGTCTCAGCGGGCTCCTAAATAAGATCATTTGTCTCCGGCAAGCGAGTATCGCACAATGTGGCCTCTGTGATGCGTGATGATGAAATCTTTAGAAAAATATAAACACTTTAGATATTACTGACTAATCTATAAGGTAAAAACAAATGGAAGTAATGGTAATACAAACAAACCTGCGCCGGAGTAGCCACATAATGCTCTATGGAACTCTGAGGTGCACTGGAGTAGATGAAGGTTGTGACGTCTCGGCCCGATGTGATGTCTCCCCATCTGTGCCTGAAAGATCATCATCAGCACTCGGTGATGAGCCATAACTCAGTCATCATCCACTATGCACCTCTTGTATTAGACGATACTCAACAACCCTCGATGGTTTTGGACGGTCATGAGAATACCGATCCTAATCATGCTGCATAATGGCGATGCCCGCGATCAACATAGGAGCTGACGGGGTCAATTGTGAAGTCCCTAGTATAGTTGAAGGCTGAATGCTAGCATATCATGACGAGCATCGTGTGGCTCAGGGTAGTCACCCGATTGATCAGCTCCAATACCCTTCGCGGGTGCCTCGGCGCCCTCTTGCTTGGGACGCCATCCTCGCAGACCACCACGACAACGTGGGCCACCCTTCCCTCTGGCCACGCCTACCACGTCTACCACATTCTGGGGCCATGTGTGGCGCATGATGGTACTCCTCAAGTGCCACATATGCATCCTCGTAACTTAACCACACATCCTCTCTGGCACGTCTCAATGTGTCAGCAGCAAGATCAGCAACCCGACGACCAAGGTCTATCGCCTGCATGTTGTAGCTACTCCAGTCCCAACTGGTAGAACCGGTGTAAGCCAATAGATTTGCAAAACATTTTTAAACGGAGACAAAGTGTAAACATGATCTCAAATCATCCTATAAATAGATTTGTTCAATGAGGCCGTTTATTTTGCAAGTCGTAGAACTCTTGGACTAAATTAATCCTATAGAGGAGTTCATAGATTTTTTCTGGAAAAGATTATATAATTAAAACATTTGCAAGGTCTATTAAAATTTCATGATAAAAACTAATTTAAAACTTAATTAAGCTGGGGGCCAACATGTTATAATAGGTCAAGAACCGTTACTCGAACATGTTTACATTAAAACCAAGCAATTTAACTTTTGCTTTTAAAAATTAAAGGAAGAGCACACATCATAATAAATGTGTGTATGAAAGATATATACTTGCACTTGTTGATTTGGCTTAAACAACGAATTTGAAAAGAGATCTCTAATTAGAAATATAATTTCTACTAGTGAATAGCGATAACTTGATAAAAATGATAATTTAATAAATTAAGACAAAATACCAATAACCCTTTCAAGTTTGCTAGAAATTTTCGCTATATCTTATCTACAAGAATGCTCTATTAAACATCTGACCCATGTTCCAAATATGCATATTCAACATGTTTTGAGAATAAGTCAAAACGTTAAAACGCATGAGGTTTATAGCGAAACACGAGTGGCTCAAGAGGTAGGCTAATAAAGCTTTTATTTTAGGCTCCCAAAATTTTTTAATAGTGAATTTTATACTTTTTATCCTTAGAGAATATTGAAGTTGCAGGAAAGAGAAAAAGTACATTATTTTATTTTATTTTTTTAAAAGAAAAAAGAAAAATGCCTACATTTTAATAGTAGAATTTTTTAAAACTTTGAATTAAACTATTCAAATCTTCATATTAATAAATAAGTTTTTTTACAATAAGATCCAAGGTAACGTATTAAAAACATATGGCTAATTAACATCTTATTGATTTGAATCTAACAGAGAGTGTAAAAAAAAGAGAAAAAAAAACTATTTTTGCATGTGAGTGAATATATAAATTTTATTAAGAATATTTAAGGCCATAATTAAAATATGGCTTTCGGCCATCAATTACAATGTGTTCTTGTACTCAAAATTAAGCAATCAACATTGCCACCTATACTACTTAAACCCACTTATCCTCACATTCTCGCACCACCAACCACACCCCCATCTAGAAATCAACTTATTTTTGCTCTGTTAATTAGTAGATCAAGTGCTCAATACTTAAAATATAAGTTTTCACGCATTATAGTTGTGACATACACAGGTGTCACAATGATGATATCTGATCCTTAAAGAAATTCAATGAAAGAATAATGTGTTAAATGATCCTTTTTCCTTGAACAATGTAAATGAACCTAGTTGAGCAAGTCTTTATGGCTAAAAATAAACATTGATCCTAACCCATGACGCCAAGTTAATCACATAATAAACAAATTTTAGATCAGACAATACATAATTTTAAATTCCTTATGAAAACAAATTGTAATAGTAGACAGGATTTGTCTAAAGTGACTACAACTTAAATAATTTGAATGAACTGAATACACAACCGGCTATTGAGTGTAACTCATGCTCTTCACAAGCAAGAATACAAATATACAAAAGCTCTAAATGAACCTTGGGAATAATGTAAAAGGAATCATTGATGAGCCAATGTTGTTCTTATTTTAGCGTAAATATCAAAACAAAACTAATTAATTTTGTATAATATTCTATGCAAATAAAAAAATTCCTATAATTCAATCCTATGAAACCAAACACCAAAAACCAAAAATATGAAAAGAAATGCCAAATTATTTGATGTCAATAACCATATCTTCAATTGTCGATTCATCGGCATAACCAGACTCTAAATACGAACCCCAATAACCAGCATCACGATAAACAATAACATCAAACGTAAACTTCACTTCATCCTTCACACTTTCTATTGGCATTTTATACCTACAAGTCGTACACGATCGATATCCCTGACCACTTCACAACACAATTCGAATGAAACTTATGTCTACGTGGCATCTCCTTAGCTTCATTACCGACTTCAAACTCTAACAAATAAATGGCGCATTCGGTCCCTTGTTCAAGTGTTTAGTAATTACGCCCTTGATTTAAGGCCTAAATGAAAATTTAATACGTATTTAAGATGTATTTTGCCGTAAATCAAATAAAAGTGGCCGTTTTAGAACTTGAATTCTTAAGAATTTAAATTAACTAATGCTATTTAACTAAATTGCGTTCTTTGTGCTTCTGTCATGACCCAAAACCACGTGAATAGCACCCGACATACTACCCGATTCGAGCAAACCAAACCATATGATGCACACAAACCATATGCATGAAAATCAATTTAATTGCGGAAGTTCTTTGAAAATCATATATATTTTCAAGTTAAATGATGATATATTTTTCTAATTCAAAATCACACATGACGCCTTTCATGATAATAATGGGATCAAATACAATAAATATCTGTTTATACATGACGTGTACCATCTCGTTAACTCATCACAACTATCTATGGAGCCTCTATATCAAGAATAGAACTCAATATTTAGGCCAAAGTCTGACTAACATTAAAAAAAAAAAAAAAGACAACATGATAGCTACTATGAAATAGGAGTGGTGCCTCACCATATACTTTAGGTCTCTGAGGGGTGAGTACATCACCACGGTACTCAATAAGTGTCATAGAATCTCTCTAACTCAAGTTCCTAGACAAGATTTTACAAAAATCTATGCACCCAATATTTGATATAAAGTGATACAAAATTATATAAATCATGCTCTTTATCGTTTCAAATGAGAAGACAAATGAAATATAAACAATGATATAAATTCTTAGAACATTTATATCAATCCATGATTTGTTTTAAAAAAATATGCAAAACCATTTCAATTTCATTAAGTCATTGAAATCACTTTCGACTCCTTAGGCCTAAACATAAGAAAGTCTTCTTTACCTTTCATCGGGAGTATAATACCGACAACAACATAATATACAACCACTAGGTGATCAACCTAGCAACAAGTATTTGACCCTACTTGTCTAGGCGGCTTCTCGTAATGTCGTACGAGTCGACTTAACCTCATTATTTTAAATAATAATCATTTGCCTTATCAATGGAGGACTTTATCCCACAAACCTCGGCTTAACATAGAATGTGTCCCTATACCGGCACCTGTAGTTTTATGGCAACGAACTCAATATTCTAATCAATCTCGGTGGTCTCCACTAGTAAATCCCAAATATCTGAATATCAAAAATAGATTTATAGCCTAATAGCGTCAAAGGATCTATTTTTATCAAATCATAATTTTCATAGCCAATCCAAAATCCTTTGAACAAAATCAAATGAATATCTTTTTCAAATTAATGTTTTTAGCAATTTAACATTAATTTTTTAACGGTATAGCAAGTACTACTCCATTGTTCAAATTTTAAAATACATACTTTTTCATGAGAGCATATCTTTAGCACTCAAATAGTTTTTACTCTTATCAACACATAAGTTTTAATAAAACTTATAACGTTTAAGTGTAATCTTGCAAAAACAAATTTAAAATAAGATTTTTATATAAAATCACTTGACACTTCAGAGGCAAAAACTTAGAAACACATGGTGTCTTCTCGCTTGTTCCACATGTACTGATGTACATTTATAAATAATATTACAAATTAACTCAAAACATGTTTTTAGAAAGAATCCCTCGAGAAGGGTAAGTCATAATCAACTTACCTCAATCTTCGAGCTCCAAATAATACTACACCGCTCCAAATGATTAAAATGTTTAAATATCACCGACAATTCAATATCAACCATTAGATATCCCAACTACATCAAAACACGAAAAGATCTTCAAACATCCATTTAGGCTTCACAATTCAGCAACAAGCCTTCAACCATTCCAAATTATCCAATGTGTCCACCTCTTATCGTTAAATACTCATTTGTATTAATGATACTATCTTATTTACTCAACATCATTAAGTCACTATTCCTTATCTTCTCCAACAAAATTCTAGGTTCGAAAATATCCAATTCATGAACTAGTGTTATTTCTTAACCAAATGGTGATTCCCCCTTCAATTTATCCATCAATTAGGTTATCAAGTCTATTGGCATTATTAAAAACTCAAAATAATTTTATTTATATCAATCCACCACTATTCACCTTCTTCTTCATTCAAATATTATTTTCAAGACCCACTCTTAGGGTTTATATAATATTACATTACAACTTCAAATAAACTTCATAAACATGTTAACCATACTCCAATATATCATATATGTGAAGCTCAAGTAAAGAAATTATCTCTTGATGGTCTCACTTTTTTCTTTTTGGTGTTCTTGAAGATTCAACTCATTTTCTATGAATTTTGAAATAATATTGTTAGTGTTATATCAAATGATGTTATATAATTGTTCTTATACCAAATAAACTTACATTGAAGCGTATTCATGGTGGGAGAGTTCATCATTCTCTTTAGAATCCAACCTCTTGTCTAAAATTTCATCTTTTTCTCTCTTCCCGAAATAGCCATTTTTATAATTTTGATGACATGGGTAGCTACGTACACCTCCAGCTAGCTATGCTTGCTTACTCTTCATCTCCCCTTCCTTTGACAAGCTTGCTGGAATCAGCTACGCACAAGGCAATATAGATACGCTCAACTCAAGCAGTTGCATGGCTGTTGTGTTACCCTTCAGTAAAAAATTATAACTTCTTGTCGGAATATCCAAGAGACAAACGGTTCAAAGAATTGAAAATTAGGCTCATAGATATTTAATTTGATAGGTCAACACAACATAAATCTACATATATCGGACATTGTGCTCGTTTGAAGTTGGGCTTTGTGCAAACTCATTTGAAACTTTAGCCTATCATACAGTTTCCAACTTGACTTAGCCTTAGTCTCTTCTAAAACCATAAACCATTATTAATACACCTTGTACACATATTACCATGATCAATTGATTTTCTTCATATTATTAGTGTTTGTTCGTACTTAAATTAATATAATTAACATACATTAATCTTCTTAATAGCCTTTAAACGCATAGAAATTTTTTGGAGTGTTACAGCTTCACGCTCGGCTCAATATACTTAAACCTGCTTCAGAGGACTAATTTACGTTGGGTGTTCTCTAGAAATAATAAGATATGTGTTATAGAAAATTGATGACTTGTTGCTTATTTGCAGTTGAAATTGACTCGGTAATATTTTCATTGCACATATGTCCAATTGAGCTTAAATGGTATGTCCTTAATAATTTGGATTGGTTTGGTTGGTAACCAATTGAAGAACACCAATGTTAATTGTTGAGTATGAAAAAAAAACTGTAAAGAAAACAAAGTGAGAAAAAAAAACTGTAAAGAAAACAAAGTGAATTTATTGATTTTGAAGTTTTAGGTCAAATCTAACCACAAAAAATTATTGGTATAACAATGTTGTATATCAAAATTAGAGTTAATTTGGATAAACTTTGAATCAAAATATATAGTAACAAGCACGCGCAACCACTGTAATTCGATTTTATGGCCAATTTTAGCAATCCACCTATAATTCGATTTTATGGCCAATTCTAGTAATTTTATTAGGATGCTGATATACTTGTTAAGATTTTTGTTAAGTATGATTTGTGACAATATTGCTCATCAATTTGAAAAGTTGAAAAGTTGTTGTGGACAACATCAAAACTTCTCTAACTAATGTAGGCCTTGATTCGCAAAACTTGTTACTGAAAATTCTCCGCTTCAGACAAAAGGTCAAATAGAAAAAGTAAAATAATGTAAAACTGGAAGAAGGAACCATTGATGAGGCTATGTTAGATCCTATTTCTGCGTATAGAATCGAAACTAATTAATTTGTATAATATTTTATACAAAAAGAATCTCTATAATTCAATCCTATGAAACTACAAAACACCCAAATATGAAAAGAGCTAACCAAATTATTTGCGGTCTACGACCATATCTTCTACTGTCAATTCTTCGCCAAAATCGGACTCTAAATGAAAATCCCAATTATCAATATTCAAACGTAAACATAACTTCATCCTCTGCACTTTCAATTGGCATCTTATACCTACAAATCGGACACGATCCATTAATCTCCAACCACTTCGCAACACAATTTGAATGAAACTTATGTCTACACGGCATCTCCTTAGCTTCATCACCGTCTTCGAATTCTAATAAACAGATGGCACATTCGATACCTTGTTCAAAAACCGAAACCACCGGCATCGATTCAATTGATCTGTTCGTTGCATCCACCACTACTCTTACCTCAAGTGGATGTGGATGTTCTGGTGGTGAAGAAGTGGATGAGATAAGGTAGGACTATTGATCTAGCGTTCCTTAAGGTCAGCTCTTCGAGAGATGGCAGTGATAACATGTCTGCATCTGTAGATAATGGCGCCATTCCACACGATGCTGTAGCCTGTAGCTGACTATGGTTGACGCGTGCGCGAGATCGAGAGAAACTAACTCTTGAAAGGAGGATAGTCTGTCTTATAGGCTGCTTTCGTAGTGTGTAGAGGTGACGTGTAAATTTTAGAGTCCAAGTTCAATGTAATTATAGGTAAGTTTTATAATAAATATTATTTAATAACCTTGATAAAAATAGTAACGAATATATTAGTAAAGCAACTATTATATATATATATATTGAGAGTGTTCATAAAAAAAAATTGTGCTAGCGATACAATTTAACTAGCTATAGGTTATACTCTTTCTCTCATATTGTAATATCAAAGTTAATATGGAGAGTTACCTATCATAGTAGGTCTACCGAACATAATAGGGTAAGAAATTCTTTGTATTGAATAGTAACTCTAAAATTATATAGTTTTAAATTATATAGCCGTTAGTGTAAAAACAGATTTATTTTTATAAAGTAACCTTAGGAATATCGACAAGTAAGCTTTATTAAAATATGAGATTTATAGTTTTACAAATAAAAAACCTACTACAATAACTTTGGAATTTGGATAACCTAATCGTGTAAAAATATTTTAGACTAACCATATATATACACAGTGTATTATATTGTTCTATACATACATATATATATACATATATATATATATATATATATATATATATATATATATGATTTTAGCTTTTGGTTACTCTCTCTGGTTTATTTTATACTACAATATTATTAGGCACGAAAAAAGAGAGAGACTTCAGACAGATTGATGAATATTCTTATTACTTATTTTCTTACTACTTAAATAAGTTATGATCTTTCTTGTGCATACAAAAATATGTCTTTAGAGGTAATTGAGAAATTTAAAGTAAAAAATTAATTAAAATATATCATTCTTTTTTGAATATATTAAAACAAAAGATATATCATATAAAATGGAATAAAAGGAGTATCAACAACGTTATTACGTAGGAAGAATGTATAATTGACGTTAAAGAGTGGAAAATAATAATGTATACGATCTTTTCCCTTACTTTATCACGCATAGACTATTGCAAATTTGGGGAGAAGGGTATCAAGAGTTCTCACTTCAACTCCATGAGATCAATTACTTCCCAATTCCCATTTCCCAGTATGATAAACAGTGTGCTAATAACATTTTGAATCTTCTAATATTATGAATAAATCATATCACTAGTTGCTTTTGCAAATGTAAGCACGAATTACCTTAAATCAACTCTCAAAAGAATGTTGTTAGCCTTTGGCATGTATTTTTCCTGTTGAAAATATGACCGGTGTGATGCATTTGGAGTTTTGAGCCAGTGATTGAAAAATGAAGCTGTCCTTGTATTTGTCAACTTCGATGAGCTTCAATGGTAGTGCCATACTTTACAATGATATCTTGATATAACTATTTGCGATAATTGTAGTGACTTGCCTGATGGCTTACAGAGCTTTCTTTAGTCTGTCCTGGAAGATGTTGCCTGAATTTTGGTTTTATGATGCCCTAATGTCTGCATATGTTAACTGTCAAAGGAAAGAAGTTAAAGTTCGCACACTGAAAATATTTTTTTCATGCTTTCAAGTTCTTTAAAAATAATTACAAATAATTGTTCATAATAAATGAAACCAATTACCTAAAAAGAAACCAAGCAATTGATTACGCAAGACAAATTATACTTGGTGTAAAATTTCTTTCTACTGTCACTATAAGTTGAATCCTAAAGGAAAATGTCATCAAAAAATTGCTGATGGTATAAGAAAATTTACATCAAATCCCAAAGGAAAATATTAAATCTTATCAAGACATAAGAATTGCTGCATTATATTTGATGCCAGAAATCAATTATGACGCGAAACTGAACCAATTGACCGGCACTTATTGAACATCTTTTGAACATATCAGAAATATTGTTAGTGTGATAGTTATTACAAATATACATAGCAATACTGCACACAAAAATACAGAACAGAGAACTATTCTAGCAGCATGGAGAGATTGAAACATAGGGATTTCTACTATCAGTATTTCTTGAACCAACTCAAGCAGCTTTCTGAGAAACTACAAAGCTTCCTGGGTTAATGGTGATACTCTTTGTGCAGTTATCTGTTTTGTAGATGCCAATAAGCCGATCAGCCAGCTCAAACATGTTGTTCCTAAGGCTGCATGGTATCAAAAAATAAAATGAGAAACAGCTCGTTTCTTATTGATGTGAATCTCACAACCTCAAATGCAGTACCTTATGATTATAAACTGTGCATCCTTTGTTCTGTCCTTCACATAATGTCCCACGATAGAGACATTCTTAAAATCTGATATGTGGCCATCAATAAATGAAACCAATTTCAGAATTAGGAGACCAGCAGCAATGCAAGAAAAAATTCCATCAACTCAAAACCTTAAGATGATGGGTGGAGTAAACCACAACATTAAAGGCCCTCCAGAAACTCTTATACAACTAATGAGGGACAAGTGTATTCTCTAACTCCCTCACACACCTGTAACCAGTTTACACATGGATTGAAGATCTTTTTAAAACTAGAGAGAGGATGCTCAACAGAAGTGGGCCTGAACTAGAGGGAGAAATATTAGGCTCAACAAGCTAATAAATGGGCTTGGAGCAATATCAGTGGCTCGATTGGCTGATTTGAAAAAAAGAAGCCCAGAGAAATATAATATAAGTTGAGAAAGCAATTGTGCTAACGTGATCACCAAATTTTGGCTCTGAAACCATGTAAAAAATTTGAGCATCCAATCTAAAACCTTAAGGTAATGGGTAAAGTAGCCTGGGACATTATAAAGCCCTTCGAAATTCAGTACACAATCAATGAGTGACAAGTGTATCATTTAACCATTCTAAATTGGCCAATGTAAAATGAGGAAAACGTACCCAAAGCAGCATCAATCTCATCCATTACATAAAGTGGAGTAGGTTTATAGTGGTGGAGTGCAAAAACAAGAGCCAATGAGCTGAGGGTCTGAAATAAGAAATTGGCGTTATACGAATAAGAGTTGCTTGCTATACAGTTGCAATAACCTTTCAAACCAAAGCCAAACACATAAGTTTGAGACTTACCTTTTCACCACCTGATAAGTTAGCAATATTCTTCCAGCTCTTCTTTGGTGGTCTGACACTGAAAACGACACCTTCAGAGAACGGATCAAGAGAGTCCACTAACTCCAGTTCGGCATCACCTCCAAGGGTGATCATCTGGGGACGGCCACAATGTTTGTAATATTAGTGTAAGCAAACACATAAAATTCTGCCTGCTTTAAAGCGTGTGAGTAATTTGAATATTTATGTCAATCAGTTGTGTTATATGAATTTGAACCCCCACCCATTATATGCTTGGGTAAATTTTTGAACTGCCAAATCACAAGCACGATCAGTATAGAAATATTAATGATAAAGAAAGTAATGCAAACAAAAGTCTGTTAAGAATTCGTAATTTTTCTATTCACTTAAGAGATTTTTTTTATCTAACTATTTCTAGTACTATTATCTGAATTTTTCACTGTGAATATCCATAACTTGAATGTCAAGTTTCTATTTCTTTCTCCTTTTTACTTTCTACTAAATATATTGTCTACCATTCCAAAGAAATTTCTCTTATCATTACATTGACACAATATTCTTTGCTCATAAACTATAATACTAAACTACCAATAAGATATTTGTCTACTTCAAGGAATAATCGCTTAGTAAAATTGTATTTCCTTATCCCCATCAACCCAATTGCTAGAGTTTTCTCTAAACATATGAAATTCTATGAAACATCATTCATTTCGTTCCATAATTCATCACCAGATGTACATATTATTTAATGTGCTTTATATTATACAACTATTAACAATATCAATCAGCAAAAATGCAAGCCAAGCTCTATGATGATGAAAAGTTCAAGCACTGTGGAGGGGAAGAAAAGATTGAAACTAATAAGATCCACCGTGTTTCTTTTATAATAGAGAAATCCACTGTTTTTAACTTTGAAACTTGGTGGATGGGTCTGCCTCTCTGCCTTTATCACTTAAATACTAGGTTCAATAGCTAGGTTTTGAACTCGTGATTTGTTGTCTAACACGCATCCCCAATTTTACTACCCTTTGCCGTTGAGCCAAAGCCCTGAGAGCAAGGATTTATATCTACTATTATAAGACCAGCAGATGTGCTGCAATCACAGGTTAACCAACAAGATATCCTGGCTGCGCTGTAATATGTACCTCATCAGTCTAGAACAAATAACACTTCTCAACGTGTAGATGACATTCAACTCGAGTGAAAGAAGTAGAAAGCTTTCTAAGAAGAAGACAAGTTTAGTTAGGACCTGATACATTTCTTTGAGCTTCAACGATATGGTATTAAAACCTGCCATAAACTCATCCAACCTGAATTTTAATTACAAATGTTGTAAGCTAATGAAGCAAAGAAGCAGAGGCATCCAAAAGTTGAAATAGACATTTTAACATTAAACAATACTTGCCTTCTCTTTCTCCACTCGTCATATTGCTTCTTTATATCATCGCGCTCTTGGGTAACAGAATTTAGCTCTTGAACTCTCTCATTGTACACAGATACTTTGCTCCGATACCTGGTGACAGTGGACATAATTAGCATGGGTATATCAAGAGAATCAGTTATGCTACAAGTTTTCACTGCATATAATTGTCGACTGATGCATACTCAGAGATTGAGTCGAGATTTGGGTTCATCTCTTTCAGTTGTGCTTCTAGAATCACAACCATCTCTAGAGCTCTCTTAAGATCACAAGTCTCAACAAGAGTTCCATCCCTCAGAGTTGTTTGAAGCTTTTCTGGATCCACCAAGTCCTTTTGAATCCTATACCAAGAGGAACAATTACATGTATTTACAATGGTACAAAC
Source organism: Nicotiana paniculata (assembly GCA_005239505.1). Classification (NCBI taxonomy): domain Eukaryota; kingdom Viridiplantae; phylum Streptophyta; class Magnoliopsida; order Solanales; family Solanaceae; genus Nicotiana; species Nicotiana paniculata. The sequence continues at coordinate 16,682 of ML317322.1, forward strand.
AAAGGATGAGTGTAACTGTATTAGATAGATATAAAAGCTAGAGCATCCCAGAAAATGGTAAGATGTCAGCATGCTGAAAGAAATCCAGCTTACTGCTCAATATGCTTTGAGATAGCAACAAGCAAATCATCGAGCTTTTTTTTATATCCTTTCCCTTTGAGCTCCAAGTCTTTATAGACCTTCTTCATATCTTGTAACTTGTACTCAGCATCCACCTGCAGCTCTAGTTGCAGCGGGTTAGAAACTCATTGAATAGAGAAGCGAGAAAACTTATAAAGACTGGCACAAAACCTCTGTCGAACGCAATTGATCCACAGTCTTCTTCAGAGTTTCATACTCATTTTTAGCATCACTCAGAGCACCAGAGTGCTGATCAATAAGCTAGAAAATCAAGAAAAGACATTAAAGGGAAAAAATGAGAGAGTTATAGAGAATTTTAACTTAACATGTATAATCAGGAATTGCCGAGAGTAAATGCAGATATTTTCTTACTTCCTGTATCTTATTATAGTCCTCTTTAACAACAAAAGCTTTCTGTTCAATCTCTTTGAAAGTGGAAAGCAACTTCTCTTTCTCGGCGACCAGTCTTTCCTTCTCTTTTGTTGATTCCTCAATCCCTTTGGTGAGTTTTTTAATCATTTTCTGTCCTGTTTCTATCTTAACTTTGTGACGGTTGATCTCCGTGCCTTTTTTATCAATGTCCTGGATAAGAAATAAAAGTAAAAGTAGCATGAATGGTGTCCAGTATGCAATTCAACATGCACAAGGTCAATGTTCACTTACAGATTGAATTTTGGTAACCTTTGCCTTTTGACTTTTCAAGCGCTCACCACCTGCATTCTCTATTTTATTCTGAAGTTCTGAAGCCTGAAGCAATTAAAGCTTGATTAAAGCAGCTTTTGCCAATTGCCATGCTATAAGAAATTACAGAAGTGTCTTGCAAAAGTGCCGAAATTAAGCATAATTTCACCTTCTTTTTTAACTGCTGTGAACTTTGTGTAAATCTGTCCATTTCCTTTTCTTCAGCAGACATTATTTTTTTGAGTTCTTTCAATCTACTAACTTCCTCCTTGCTGGGTTCCGATGCAATCCTTAAGGTATCCAGTTGCTTTTTCAAATCATTATGTTGGGACTTTAGGCTGTCAATCTATCTCAGGAAAAAACTTCAGTTAACTTTTGATGCAGGAGCAAAATATAAAGAAATAGAAGAAAATAATAACAATAACCATAACAAGAACAATAAGACTCCAGGGGCAGCTCAGACCTCCTTAACGCTTTTTGCTAGTTCCATCTCGAGTTGAGTAACAGCCTTCTCTGAGGCCTGATAACACTTCACCGCATCAGTAATTCTTCTCCGTATATTTTCCAAACTTTCAACCAATGTCGAAAGATCATTTTCCGCCTTGGACACAGCTTCTGGAGAAACACTAGCAGCTAAGATAGATGTGCCCATCTTCCCACCTCGTGGCTTACCCCCACCACCACTCATCGTCCCAGATTTTTCAAAAAGGGCTCCATCAAGAGTTACAACACGCCGAAATTCTTTGTCCCCACCATAGGCAATACGTGTTGCCTGCAAAGTAACAGAAGGCACAGAGCTTAGTGCAACAGCTTCTGATGAATTATGGAACTACATGGACAATATACCAATGTGACATAGATATCTCAGTAACAGACTTAAAATTTCAGGTCATACTTTCTGGGTAAATCTGTTTGCTGATTGCCATTATGGAATTAAGGGAAGAAATTTATTAGGAGTAACTTTTATTGATCAGTTGTTTACAGACCATAGAGAGGCTGGAGACAGGCCCTTGAGTCTAAGGATTTCAAGTTGAGCAGGACTAAGACGGAATACCTGTAGTGTAAGTTCAACATGGAACCGAGGGAAGCAGGCATGAGACTGAGGCCTGGTCATCCCCAAGAGAGACAGTTTCAAGTACCTTGGGTCGGTTAACCAGGGGGACGGGGAGATCGACGAGGATGACGCACACCGTATAGGGGTGGGGTGGATGAAATAAAGATTAGCATATGCAGTTTGTTTGACAGAAAAGTGCCACAGATACTCAAAGGTAAATTTTATAGAACGGTCGTAAGACCGGTCATGTTGTATGGGGCTGAGTGTTGGCCCGTTAAGAACTCACATACCCAGAAGATGAAAGTGGCAGAAATGAGAATGTTGAGGTGGATGGGTCGGCACACTAGAATGGATAAGATTTGGAATGAAGATATTCGAGAGAAGGTGGGTGTGGCTCCTATGGATGCCAAGATGCCGGGAGTGAGGCTTAGATGGTTCGGGTATGTACGGAGGAGAAGCCCGGATGCCCCAATGAGGAGGTGTGAGCGGTTGGTTACGGCGGGTACGAGAAGAGGTAGAGGGCGGCCTAAGAAGTATTGGGGATAGGTGATCAGACAGGACATAGCGTGGCTTCAGATTTCCGAGGACATGGTCCTTGATAGGAAGGTGTGGAGGTCGCGCATTAGGATTGTAGATTAGGAGGTGGTTGAGCATTTTTTTTTAATTTCTACTTCGTACCAATGTGAGGCTAGTCTGATAGGGTTGTGTCTCCGACTGCTAGTGTTTAATGTTATGTTCACACTATTCTCCGTTTTCATTGCGTCGGGCTTTATGTACTGGTTATTGTTATTGGTTTTCATCTATTTTCTGGTTCTTATGATGCTATCATTATTTCTTGATTTTCTATTGATGGTACTCATATACTGTTTCTTTTCGTCGTCTTGAGCCGGGGGTCTTTCTGAAACAGTCTCTCTACCCTGTCGGGTAAGGGTAACGTGTGCGTACACACTACCCACCTCAGACCCCACTTATAGGACTTTAATGGGTTGTTGTTGTTGTTGTTTACGGACCATAGAGAATTCTTGACTAGAGATATCCTCACAAAACAACATCCTGTTTATGAAAAACGAATGAAGATTCCAAGGTACGGTTATTTAACCCTCACCTGATCAATATCTTTGGCGACAACTGTGTTTCCTAGTGCTGCAAAAAATGCAAGTTTCATTCTCTCGTCTTGGACCTTAATTAAATCAAAAAGGCGTGGAACCCCTTCTGGCGTGCTTACTTTCTGTTTGATTCTAGGCAAATGAGCAGTTTGCTTTTCCTGCATAACACAAATGTGGAATCAGAGACACTGTTGAAATAACAGAAAATATTTTATTCCTACATCCTTTGTTCAGGGAACCGAGAAGCCTATATAATAGAAAGAAACAATACCAATCACAAACAAACAAAAAGTTATCTGCAACCACTAGGGAACCACTTAATTTAAGAGGAGAATCTACCAAAATCATGAAAGTTGCAACACCGAGATTTTTGTTGCGAAGTAGCTCAACACAAGCTTGGGCTGCTGCAGTAGTCTCGACTACAATATAGTCTAGTCCAGGACAAGCGGTTGATATGGCAACATCATACTTTGCTGAAACGGAAAAAAAAAAAAGATGAACGAAAGCAGATTAAAGCACTGTATAAAATTAATATATTATCAGCAGAGACATCGTGCTATAATAACATAAGCAAGTGGCGAAAATAAATGACCAAGAAAATAGTGGTTAGTGCAACTATGGAGAAAATTGCAGCACCACCACCCCCCCATTATCCCTGACTTTCCAGCTTCATATGTTTACTCGTCACCACTAAAATCTAATGCAGGAGCTTGCCCCGTAATTTCATTAACTTAGCCTCCAAATGAAAGAAAACACATGAAATCGAAGGACTATCAGCAAGTATTAAACAAGAACCAGAAACACTAACCATCAATAGCACCCAAATCACCCATTCTACCATAAATACCCTGTATATGATTTGCCTCCTTAGCATGCAATATTGCTTTAAGAACTGATCCCTGACTCTTTTCAGATTCCATTACAGATAAAAGCTCGGAAAGTTTTTGTCGGGCAGCTTGTTCAAGAGGAATCAATCTTTCTTGTTCTTGAAGGCATTCCTGCAATCACTCGATGCATCATGAGAGCTCTGAAGACATCAGAAAAATGGCCAAAAATGAAAAATGGCAGACCCCTAATGCATACTTGTTCCAGATTTCGAGCTTCAGATGCTTTAAGCTTCAGATTCTCAAGCTCACTCCTGGCATCATTTATGCTTGTCGATTTCATCTCTAGTCTTTTCTGTATTTCCACAATCTGCTCTTGCGCTTCCACATAAGCAGCACGAGCAGCCTCATGCTGACATAAAAAAACAGCAATTACCAATACATGACATAATTTACAGCAAACTTAACTAATGCAGCGGTTTAACATAAGAAAACAATTATAAGTATGAAATTTATCAACCAACCAAAAGCATTTAGGACTTGATATTGCCTCGTATCTTAAGAATATTCAATTAGACATAGATTCTAAGTATTTTGCAAATATCTAAGTTTTCAGTTTGTATACCCCGAACACTAACTTTTGGCCATCATTGAGCCAATAAACTTATCACATTGCTCATCAAGCCCAAAGTTGCTTTGAATTTTTTTTCCCCACATCTTAGATGTATTCGGAGGTATAAAGCTCTGCCCGGAACATAATTTTAGAGGGCATGGATCAGTTTTGTACTAGAGTGGAAGTTCAATTATGTACTACGCGATTAACCAGATTTTACTGGGAAATCGTTTCACCCGCACTTTCACAGCCTAATCTTGAAAGAAACAAACACCATGCGGATGAGTACAGGAAGACAGTATAATTTACTGACATTAACCGACTCCTTCATATTGGGAAAAGCAGCTCGAAGTAAAAGATTTCCTGCTGCTCTAGTTGACAAATGCAGATTGCTTAAGAGAAACGTGAACCAAATTACAGTGATAGTTGTCAGAGTGTGAACTAAATAAGAAAGAACAATCTTAGATGTTGTAAATTGGCAAAATACCTTTTCAGTCAGAAGTTTACTTTCAGTTGATGCAACTTCAAGTTTTCCCTTGTGCTCGATTAGTAGTTTTTCCCAAGGCTCGAGTTCAGCACGAACATCGGCAAGCTCACTTCGAAAAACCTCAGTCTCAACTATTCGCCAACATCATACAAGAATGAGACCACTATATATGCCTAAGGCTAAAACTGATGGAAATATATGAGCAGTTTGATGCAACGAAAAAAACTAATTCTGTGCACCTTTCTGATTCAACATCTAACTCACCAGCAAAAAACATCAAAAGTAATGATGCCAATTAATCAAGGCAAAAATATTTACTCCAAGGAAACCCACCAAAGAAGGGATGTCATACTACGAAAAAGGAAATATGAAACCTTAATGGGGAAACCAGCTGTACCATCACATATGTACTACTAAAGCACAACATAAAGAGGCTCGCTTTTATAAGAGGCACACTAATTTTGCCAAAACAAGACAGTATCGTGTAACATGCTGCAAATGAGTTAGCAAAACAACTTTCAAATTATCATAAACTTAAACCCATAAGCAATCCTGGCTGAAGATACTCTACCTTTAGAATTATCCTGAATTTCCTCTAAGATCTTTTCCTCATCCACCAAAAGTTGTTGTAGTTTGGGAATATCTTCCTCCAGTTTTGGAATCAGAATTGCTGCCTCCTCACAGTCCTTTGTTAGGTCAGTAATTTTTGTGGAATCCTAACATCCACGAAAACAGACAAGAGATGTACCTTATTCTTATTCCCACATTTACTATATTTTCTGGGAAGCAACTTTCAGTTTTTGATACCTTATCAACTTTATCATTAAGCTTCTTTAACTTCTGCTTAAGGTGACTTAAATCTTCTCGGTATTTTACATCTTGCCTCTCAAATTCCTTGAATTCATCCTTGCAGCGCCTCAAACTGTTATCAAGCTCCTAAAATTTCAAACAAAAGAAGGGATTCAAAGCATGGTGCTCAAGATTCTTTTTTCAAAATCAATGAGTAGGAGAATAACATAATGCGAGTATCTAAAACCAAAACATTTAACAGATGCAGAGTCCCGGGGAAACGACAAATATCCTATTCTGGTTATATTAAGAAGATGCAAAGGATATATGCAATTCTTATCCATACCTCTTGTTTTTGAGAATGCTTTGAATGCTTCGCTTCAAGCTCCTTCAATGTTTTGTTACTTTCTCGAATTTTCTCCCTAAAATAAGCCAGTAATTAGCTCCACTAGCTTTCATTATAACACACAAACGTTTGCATTTGTGCAACCTTTGTTTAGAAAAGACCCCACCTCTCTATTTTAAGGTTCTCTTCCTGTCCAGAAATGTTTTCCTGCATCTCTGAAATTCGAGCTGAATTATCTTCAAAAGCCAAATTTGTTGCTTTCTCTTGCCATTTTACCAATGATAATTCTTTAAGCATGTAGGCTTCAGCTTCATTCTTCACACCCTGACAAATGAAGCCAAGATAGTATAATTAATTTTCTGTAATCTTAAGGAAACAGGAATCTTAAAATGGTCTAAATATACCTCCAAGTTATCTCTTTCTTTCTCTGCTAGCTTGACCATCTGAACAACGCCAGACCTTCTTTCGTTGAGGGATTCTAGCCTAGAACATTAAGAAATAGTAAATGCATGTTTTAGAAACATTGAATGCACTTTCTTAGGCACATACTCTTCTCAATGAGCAGTGATTCATTCTAGGTTAAATTAACTGATATAACTGCAGGAACGAAAACTCCAAATGCATGTATAGGATAACAGGATGAGTTCTTAACACGGAAAGCACAAAAATAGCTGAATCGCGTAACTAGGCAGATATCACCAATTTCAATGCTTAAACTTAAAAGAATTTTGACATTAAATCTCATCGCATATTCATGCCAAAAGTTTATTCTTGACTGAACATGGTTACAGATTCAGGACAAGTTGTCAGGATCTTGAAATCAGCCATTACAACAAAATGTAACAAAATGCATGCCAGGTCAATAAATATCAACACTGTAGCAACAATAACAGTGTTTAAGATATGGGTTGAGAACTAACTGCTTAAATGATTCTTCAATCATCTCAACATATTTATTGGTTCCTATAATATCTTCTAGATACTCTAAAAACCCTTCATCATGGGCCCCTTGTGCCTTTGGCTTCATCAGTGATATTTGCTCAACCTCGCCCTGCAAAAATCCAACCACTTTAACCCCCTATAATCGAACAGTATTCACAAAGTTAACTTCAAGCAAGTGATAAAAATTCAGACCTGCAGAATCAAAAACCTATTATTATCCAAGTCAACACCTTTCCCTTTCAGTTTCTTGGTGACCTCTGTAAAGTTACTTGACCGGTCATTGATAAAGTACTTAGAGGAATTATCTCGGAATGCCACACGTGTAATCACGAAATCACTTCCAGGAACAGCTTCATATGCCTCGCCGTCCTTTAATCAAAAAAATGAAACACTTAAATCAAAAGTTAAACTGCAACTCTAAATGGCCATTTCAGCAAGATGAAAACAAGAAGTTACCAAATCTATTATCTCCTGGAAATGAACAGACACACCAGCACTCTCCAAATTCTGGTGATTAGTTGAATTATGGATGAGCTCTGAGACTTTATTAAGACGCATCTGCACAGTTAACAATCAAATAAGAAAATGCAAAATATTCACGCCGTTGTACACAACTATATTCCATAACCGCCAGGTTAACAAGCTAAGAGTAGGAGTTTACATTGGAATTCAACCCGCTGAAGCAAATATAATGGTTATTCAGTACTTAAAGTTTCAACATTTAGTTGCAGATCAAATTCAGTAGCATAGCTAATGCTTGCTTTCACAATGAAAAAGGGTTACATATGATGAAATGATATTTCGATTGTGCGTCAAGATCAATGCAGCTTGTTACTATTGTCGAATTGTGTGAATCAACTCGTCTAAAAGCTTAGACAGTTAAAACCAATACTAATAGCTTAAACTTTCGGATGAAACAATTCATGGAATACAACAGTATTTTAGATGAAACAGTTCACAGAATCCAACAATTATATGTGTCATGACAATGAAATTGCTTTTAAATTACTCGTATATTACCTGTTTGGCTCGCTTTCCGAACACGAACAACATTGCATCAATTACGTTACTCTTGCCACTACCATTAGGACCAACAACTGCCGAAAAGCTCTGAAAATAACCCGAATTTAATTTCCTATACATTCAATTACGAAGAAACAGAGTTTTTCTAACTAAAAATAAACCCTAACCTTATGAAAGGGGCCAACACGCTGTTCGCCGGCGTAAGATTTGAAGTTTCTCATGACCATATCTTTAATGAATAGCCTTGGAGTTGTAGATCCACGACGAGGAGATTCATCCGTCAAATTGTCGGCGACCGGCGATTCCATGTTTACACCTATTCTTCACTGGCTAAACAAACTACCTGTTTCCAGCGACGAATTGCACCGAGGTGACCGTCGACAGATCAGAAAAGTTTGACTGTATAGACCACCGGTTTAGAGAGTAAACTTCGGTGGAACTCTCAGCGAAGTGCTAACGAATTTGGACGGAAACACAAAAGAAAAGATGGAGCGCAAAGTTTTGATTTTTTTGAGAAGATGAAATATTTGGGCGGGAAACTAAAGTGCTCTAGAATCGAATTATTGGGCGGCCACTTATTCATGAAGTGCACAAATAGCCTTACATTTAAACAATAGCCGGAACTAAAAAGTTCTTACAATTTATTTATAAGAATTAACCTAAATAGCCATTCACCCAACCACTTAAATTAAAAATAGCCAGTGGAGATATAATATATGTATAATTTATATATTATATGTGCATAATAGTGTAAGCAATGTATAATTTATGTATATGGCTAAAAAAAGTAAATGAATAAGGCTGGCTATTTGTGTAAAATCCCTAAATTTAACTGCTTCAAAATCAAACGTCAAACCATCGGATCTGAAGTTTAATTTTCGCAATTCAAACTTCAAACCTTCCGACAGGAAGTTATGCTATGACACTTCAATGCTTTTAAAAAGGACAAAAGGAGCTAAAAATTAAATATGCTTTAAGTAGGAATGTGAAAAGAGGCTACCTGGTGTCATTTCTATTATTCCAAGTAATAGGCTGTGAACTTTGTTTTGACTTATGCATGACCCGGTTGAGCTGAAATCGATATTTGGTCATACGTCCATGCTTTTGCTACAATTCTAACTCTCAACAAGCCCCAATTTAATTGGCAAGGTTGAGCTATCAAGAATCCAAGACCATGTGTTTAATCATCCTTCACTTTTTGCTTAAAGCTTAAATATCAAATTACATTGTAGCAATGTTTTGTTATGAATCAGCGTCACTCCAATTTCCAACAAGAAGCTATTGGGCTGACTAAAGTTATTGGGCCGAGTACAAGCAATAAGGCCAGATTAATCTGGTATTCAAGTTGTTCTATAAGGCAATGGTCTGTGATTTGTTGAAGAAAAATGTATGTTCCCCTCAACCGGTCAACCCCTTTCTCCGAGACTAATAGCCCGTTTGGTCAAGCTTTTTTTGACCAAAAATTGAAGTGTTTAGCCAAGCTTTTGGAAGGAAAAAAAGTGTTTTCAAAGAGAAGCAGAAGCAGAAAAAAGCAGCTTACATCACTTTTCTGATAAGCACTTTTGAGAAAAATACACTTAAAAGCAGTTTTCAAAAGCTTGGTCAAACACTAATTACTGTTTAGAAGTGTTTTTTCAAATTAATTAGCCAAACACAAACTGGTTCTCACCAGAAGCACATTTTTTTAAAAGTACTTTTGGAAAAAGCACTTCTCAAAATAAACTGATTTTAGAGGCTTGGCCAAACAGACTATAAGTTTATCACCCCGCTTTTTCTATTTGTGTGTCTTGTCCTATATTCATAGTTGTCTATATTCAGTATTTCCATTGTTACCCTATAGTTTGAGTGTAATCGAGTTTTGCTTATTAACAACATATATACAATGAGATTGTAGTATTCATTACATGTTTGCTAAAATATTTTGATTTCTTATGTCTCTTTGAAGATAACTTGTAATTTTACAGCACTAATAGTCTGTTTGGGCGAGCTTCTAAAATCAGCTTATCTTAAAAAGTAATTTTCAAAAAAGTAATTTTGGTGAGAAACAGTTTGTGTTTAGCTAGTTAATTTGAAAATCGCTTTTGAACAGTAATTAATATTTGACCAAGTTTTTAAAAGTTGTTCTAAGTGTATTTTTCAAATAAGTGTTTTTCGGAGAATGATATTTTCTTCTGCTTCTCGAAAAATTACTTCATCTTCTATTCAAAAATACCTTTTTTTTTGAAAGCCTGACCAAACGCCTTAAATTTGAAAAGAAATAAAAAACATGTTGGCCAACATGATATAAGTGCGAAAATGAAGAAAAAGAACTAGATTTTGTAAATTTTGGATAAATTTCACTCACATTTTCTAAACCTTTTGTTTAGTTTATACGTCAACTGAAAGTATCTAGTAAAGGGAAGTGATAGTACAAATCTAAGAACTCAATCTCCAACCTTTAGGTATGTCAAAGGATAGTGAAAAACCACCGCTCTCTTGTGATCAATGATGTAGAAAATATTATATGACCAAGCTACTTATAAGCTCCTTTTCATTTATTTGATGTATTTTACGATGCTGATATTATTTTTCTGGCTTTTATTGTTGTAATGGATCTATTATCTCTTAGCTGAGGGTTCTCCGGAACAAGCTCTCTATCCCTTTAAAGTAGGGATAAGGTCTGCGTACACTCTACCCTTCTCATACCCTACTGATAAGAATTTACTGGGTTATTGTTGTTGTAAGTCATGGTTACTTGAAGAAAATGGCAATTGACATAGTATTATAGTAGGTAAAAACTAGCTAATACGAATTAAATTTCTTTACACTATCAATATATATATAACACTTAAAATACGAGAAAAAGAAATTGATTGTGAAACAAAATCCAAAATGGGAAACCCGTGAAGCAAGGGAATTGGTGAGAGTGGAAGAACACAAGTCATTTTGGTAATCATGAGTTGTGAGACCTAATTACCTGATGGGGAAATTAAAATATAGGTGGAAACTACAAAGGTGAGGAACTAACATTCGATTTGGTGATAATTGGCTTGTGCATAATATTGTGCCAAAAATAATTCATCTTATTTTATTTTTTTTAATTATACTTTTCTTGAGAAGAAGCAGGGTGAGCTCTCAAAATTGTTGTATTGATTGAACACCTAGCATTCCAATATTTGCCACCTTTTTTTCTTCTTCTGGAAACTGGAAAATTACTGTAATAGTAATATCCTTTTCTCTCATTTATCAGGTCATAAATGAGAGAGATCTGTCATTCTCAAATTTCAAATTTAATATTCTTTTGTCCACTAACAAAGGAAGACAGAAATGTGAAATACAAATTGCAAGTGAAATCTTTTGACGTCATACACAAGGAATTGATCAATTACAAATTTAAAAACGCCCTGTAATCTGCTACCACATGACGTGCTGCTCTGAATGCAATTGAGATGTTAAAATTAAAATTTGCAATTAAAGAGAAAAAACAAAAGAGTGGCGTGGAAAAAATTACAGTTTTACTGGGTGAAAATTTAAGGGCGGCAAGTGGGCCGGTCCAAACGATCCCGTGCCGATCCCGAATTAAACGGGTCAAACAGTCCAGGTCTTGGTGGTCTTTTTGTAGCAACCGGCCCGGGATTGTGCCCACGAACTAAAGGTCCCGGGCTAAACGGTCCCGGCCCGCGGGGTAAGTGGGCCCAACGGATACTTTTTTATTTTATTTAATAGAAATTAGAGAAAAAAAAATGTTAATAAAAATATCTAAGGTAGTTCTTTGTAAATTTTATTATAAAATTGTGACATAAATTTTTTAATTCAAATTTAAAAACAAAAATAGTGTAAAGAGATATTCAAAGCAATACGTTATAATTTTATTATAGCATTAAAAAAAATGACAATATCTTTCTTAGTTTTATTCCCCCTATGGAATGAGCACAACAAGGTGCTAATACTACCATTGAGAAGAAAAAAAAATTAATCAAGATGTGCCAAAATACAAGTTACATAATACATACTAATTTTTGTCCATGCAAGTTACATGGTATCTCTTACAAACTTCATAAATCCTTCAAGGTTCGGAGGAATTTTCGTTGGTGGTGGCGGAAAAGAAGCTTGGTCATCACCGCTTCCGGACAAAGCAGAATTCTCCGAAAGTTCAGCTAGCATTTCTTCGTAAGCTTCGTCGACCTCTGGTTGTGATTCAACAAGTTCAAAATTTCTTCTTTCCGAACGGATCCAATCTCTGAAAAGTACTGATTTTTCCAAGCTCTCCCTCATAAACGCTCTATAATAACCGAGTTGAAGTCTTTCTTGACTGAAAGCGCTCTCTTATGCCACTATTGAAGCTTGAATAGTTAAAATGTCTCAAGCCATCCTTGAAAGAACCGGAAAGTATTTTTCTTTGTCCTTCCACCATTCCAAAAGATTAAAGGAGCCGTCGGGATTCACTTCCCCAATTCTCTGTGACAAATAAACTTAAGCTCATTTAGTTGTGAAAAATCACTACTACTAGAACCTTGAGAACCCCTAAACCCTGCCCAAGCACTAAGTGCTCTTACTCCTGCAGTTCTTTTAGATGATTGAGAATCAGAAGAAGAAGGAGTTTGAACATTTGGTCTAGCACGATTTAATGTAACTTCATAAGCATTATAAATAGTTTGAGCATTTATTCTAATTTAGGCTATTGCTTCCGGAAGTTGAGACAGCTCCTTATCTTCAAGTGTGAAACCATTATAAACAGTTTCATACCAAAATTGAGGACCACCTAATTTCATTGTAGGATTTAACAAAGCAGCAACACCATAAATAAGGGGAATAGGAAAAAGATACTTTTTAAACTTTTTTCTCATAGAATCAATAGCAAGTTTATAAATTTCCCCACCCACTAAAAAATGAGCAAACAAATTTGCAAGTTCTGCAATATAAACTAAACAGTTGGAAATAGTAGGATAATATTGCCTAGAAAATTCATTTGTAGCAATATAAAAATTTTCATAAAAATTTACAAGCATTTTAACATTAGCCCAATGCCCATTCGTAAGGTGTTCATTTTTTTTTTTTGGTTTTCCACCCGGTGTATGGTACCTGCATTGGAGCCCGACTATATCCGGATTCGCGCCATGTAGGGCCTCATTCGGGAGGGACCGCTCCCTACCAAGTATTTTTCCATACCCAGGGCTCGAACCCGAGACCTCTGGTTAAGGGAAGTGCAGTCACATCCACTGCACCACATCCTTTGGTAGTCGTAAGGTGTTCATTATCATCACTTACATGTGCATTAAACGTTGAGTTTATGGAGTTTCTATATTCATATGCAACAACCAAACTTTCATACATGTAATTCCAAACAAACAAAAATATAATTTAAAACTTAACAGTTAGAACGAGTTTACCGAATTGACGAACAACTTGTTGAAAATTGATTATCGTTGAAGACTTGAAGCCTTCTATTCACCAACTTCACAATTTTTTCACAAATTGTAATAATAAAGTAAGCAATAGTAGCAATTATAGAAGAAAATTAGAGAGATATTGTGATAGATTGATGATTTTGCAAGAAAAATGAAAGAATGAGTTGGTATTTATAGTTGAAAATAGGGAAAAAGTATAATTATAAGAAGTTTGGGGTTAAAACAAAGTTGGGGGAGGGGGGAGTTAAATGGCTATTTTGTAAATAGCCAACGACTATTTTTTAAAGGACAACGGCCAGATTTTTCAAAGCCAACGGAAAAGTTTTTTTTTTAATTTTGACCGTTCGGACTGTTTGGGCCTGCCAAGGACCAGTCCGTTCCCGGTCCCAAACGGCCCCAGGGCTACGGTCCTAAAGTGAAGAACCGGCCCAGAAGACCGGACCAGGACCATGTACACAGTTCTAACCGGTCCAGGCCCGTTTAGGCCCAAAAGCCCGTTTAGGCCCAAAATCCCGTTTGGTCCGCGGTCCCGGTCCTGGACCAGCCCACTTTCCACCCTTATGTGAAATTAACCAAGCTACATTCTAATATATATTTAGTACAACATGCTTTAGTGGTGGAATTAGAAACGGATAACAGTTAAACTTGCAAGTGGTTTTAAGGATACGTGCATTTATTCAATACAAACGATAAAGATTGTTAGAACAAACAGATAAAAGGTGTAATAGATTATCAAACCACTTGAAAATAACGAGGATGATTTTGGACTCGAGGGCAACCTCAATGAAGTATCCGTCTTCGATCTCGGGCTTATAATAATGAAACAGTGATCAACAAATGTAAGAGCTTTGAATAACAGAAAAAATAATAGTATATTGCATTGGTATGCGTGTTACAATGTCTTCAATGAATAATCAGACCTCCCTCTTTATGTAGTAAGGGAGTCATACTCTAGGTACAATTTCATAAAAGGTAAAAAATCTTCCGTTTAACTTTTCACTAGATTTTCGCTGGTACATACCAAGGTCCACGCTATGGTACCCGGCCGGTCACGGATATCACAACCTCCTGTTAATCATGTTCGGTCTCCCGATAATGCTCCCTGAAGTCTTTTAAGATTTGGACCGATACCAGGGTCACGACCCCGATATTCTCGAAGGTCGGTGTCGTGCCCCCGGAACCTGTCTCGATGAGTCTCTTACCTCGATTCCAGCTCCTTGTCATCATGTCCCTTACTTTATTTATTTATCAAAAACCGGGTCGTCTCATGGATCTGGTTTCACCCGTATACAGATAGTCCCTTCGTTTCTCGGAGAAAGTTTTACGGAAACGACAAGGAACGACATGAGTTCTTCGATCTCTTCTCCAGCACGTTGTGACACAAAACGACAAAGAAACTGAAACATCCCGCCAATCACGTCATAATTACCCCCAACGCGTGTCAGCCGTCGGCAGGCCGCTCCTTGATGCGAAACGGCGCGAAGCCCCTATAAATACCCCTTCTTTCATTTATTTTTTACTTTTTACCAATCTTCTACCTTCTATCCTACAAGTTATCACTGCCTTCCTTCATTCTTCAATATTCTTACCTTCATTTTTCAAATTGCAACATATCTTTTACCCCTCACTTAAGTCGTTGGGCTTGATTGTCTTAGCAAGTTCTCACCCTTCATCTCCTCATTCTCCTTCATGCCTTCAAACCTTTTAACCCAGATAAAAATGGCAAAGATTTCCAAGACCGTTTCCTAGAAGGATACTCCTTCTTCTTCTCAACTGACCACTGAGGTCGAGGAGACCGTCCCTGATAAAGGTCCGCTCCGAGCGCGGCCATACATGAACCGGCAGCCGAGTCCCCCTTCAAAAATTTTTGTCCCCGGGGGGAGTTCAGTTAATGATGACTTCAAGGTCGAAAGCCCTCTTCGGATCAAGGCCGATGCGAGGTAGTGTCACGCTACATCTGCTCCATTACTGAGGTCGTTCTTCCCGCAGTTCTAAAGGACTGCGGCTGGGCGAATAAGGATGTACTGATTCACGGGCCCAACGACGACATCACTACCCATGTTGAAAGATATCTGAGTGTTTACACTTATCCCTTTACATTGGGCCCATGGATCCGATCATCTTGGACTTTTGTAGGAGGTACGACGTATGCCTCGGCCAAATCCACTCATCGCTGTGGAGGATCGTGATCCTCATCCAATTCTTTGTGTACAAAATCGACTCATGTATGTTCACCGTCGATCATCTACTTCGCTTGTACAGTCCCCGAATCTTCCGGGGAGGGGGAGGGACTGATAAAGCTTATGCGTCCTGCCAACAAAGCACCATTTTCAAGTATCGACGAGGATCGGGATCGGGGTTGGCAAGCACGCTTTGTCCAGGTGAAGACCCACGACCTGATACCTACCGAGTGAAGGTCGTTCCTCAAAAAATAGAACTCATTACGTAAGTATAACTCCTTTAATACGTTGATTTTATGTTTTATCTTCCCTTTTCTCATCCATGTTTGTTGTGGTGCATCCCTCGCTCGAGTATCAAACGCCATTCCTCGGCTCAAGGAGTGGATTAGAGGCATTTGTTCGCAGATGCCTTATGCCGAACGCTCGTGGCGCGAGTTCTTGAAGGACCGTTGGGAGGCCCGTTATCATGGTAAGATTCTTCTCTCCGAGTATGTAGCAGTAGGATTTCTTTTTTCAATATCATGCCCTCATTGCTTCTCTTCTTTCTTGCAGGCTTGCCTAAGAGCATCGAGCTTAGGCCCTTAGCATGGGGCGAGTACTTGCTCGCTAATCCTTCTGCTTCGGGCACGGGTCAGCCCGGAACCACAACAGGAGAGAAGAAAAGGAGGAGGGTCCCGAGTTACCCGAGCTCGGAGAAGAAGAGACCATGGAGAAGATTGGCTCATAAGCCAAACGAAAGCTCTAGCTCCCGAGTGCCTGACTCAGATTCACTCTTCTGGCTCACGGACGAGCTCGAGGAGGACAATCGTTTTGTAGCCCGTGAGCCGTCCGTTCCTCAGGAATATGTGGAAACTGAGGGGAAACGACGGGGAGGCTGGTATAGAGGTGAGAGTCGAGATATCTCAAGTCGTTGGCTCCACCCCCCCCCCCCAGTGTTACAGAAATTTCGGGATTGTCCTCGTTCACAGAGTCCATGTTCGATGAAGCCCGAGCAACGAAATAGTGATCCAATGAAAGGGCTCATGGAGGGGATGATCCCCTCTAATGCTTCTTTGATAGTCTAGACTCAACCGTCGTGGAAGACTTCTCCGGGTTGGGTGACTTAGAGGTACCGAGGAAAAGTCTATCCCCGAAGGGTTGGTGGGCCGAACTCGAGCCCGAGGTTGATCAACCAGCTCCCCACTCTGAGCACAGATCCTAGCCATAAGTAATCAATTGTTATCACCATCCCAGAGGATGTCCGAGTTCTTTTCACCCCCGTTGGGGTGGCTAGCTACCTCCAGTGCATGGTAACCGAAGACCAGGTAAAAATGAAAGAGGTGGATGTGCCATTCTTGTTCAATGAAGCACAACTGCCGATGAATCGGGTACGGTGTTATCGTACTCTTTTATCTTCAAATTCAGTTTTTGATGACTCTAATGCATTTTTTCACATTTTGCAGGCCTCAGTTCTCCACCATGAAACCTTTCTCCAGTACCGGGATGAGCTTAGCCAACTCGAGGCCGAGGTCAAAGATTTACTAGAGAAGAGGGACATGTATAAGCTTCTCACCGAGCAACGTGACGGAGAAGTCAAGAATCTCCGGGCTGAGTTGGACACAACTCTAAAAGAACATGCCACCCTGGTGGAACAATTAAAGATCTTTGAAGTTAGTGATGACGAGTTATGCATGGCGACTAACAGTCAAAACTCGTAGGCCCAACAGAAGCTTGATCGGATCGACTGGCTTCGAACCGAGATGAACGAGGTCAAGGCCATGGCCGAAGAGTGGAAGGGTAGAATAGATCGATTGGCTTCAGAAAAGGATACTACCCCGGAGCAGTTGGCCTCGGCTTAGGTCCAACTTCGAGCGGTGAGGGAGAAAGGTGAGGACCGGTCCCAGTTTCATTGAAGACCTACAATCTCAACTGGGTTCGGCCGTTACTGAACGAATACCCTTGGAAAAGAGCTTAAAATGGCCAATTCAACAGCGGAAATAACCAGGGTTGATGCTGAAGAGATGGTGGCCCAGTACAGAGCTGATGCTGAGGCAGCCTAGGACCGTCTAAAAGTCACTGTCGAATACGTGAAATGGCAGTCCCAAAGAGAGGCTCTCGAGGAATTTCATGCCTAGGGTTTCGATCTTCGGCCGAGTTCGAAAACTCTAAGAGGCTCGAGGTCGAGGCCAAAAAGTTTGCAGATTTCGAGGACGAGGAAGGCTTCGTGGGTTCCGGCGAATCCGAGGGCGGATAAGACCCCTATGGTCCAGGTGACGAGACTGACTCCGGTGAGGATCATTATTAGGTTCCTTGTATATTTTCTTTGTTTTTATATTTTTGTATATTTTGTTGAGGCCGTTTGGACTTTGTAAATATCTATATATATACAAGGCTTTTTTTTTTCTCTTTGGCAATTTTCGAGTTTGTTTATTTTGGATTTTTCTTTACGATTGCAAAGATTTCAAATGTCTTAGCACGTGGTAATTCTTGTTTGGAGGTTCGAACAAGACTTGTTCTCAATGTAATTTTGATTAAAACTCGTGGGGTCTTGGTATGACCAGAATCTTTCCCCAAAGTGCTTACTTAGAAGATTTTAGATTATAATTTTGTCGAGGCTAGACTTTGAATCGGTTTGGGATTTTTGAAGGCCTTATGATGCGTGGCTAGAATTCATGATTTTAAGCATTATATACCTTGCATTTTATGTGTTTTAATGATAAAATACACGTCGTATGTGCCTAATGGGGTTTATTTTATGTGTAGGTGAATTGGAAATGGAAACGGGGCTAAACGGATGCAAATACGTCGAAAACTACGCGAAAGGGGACACCCGGGCGATAGCCGGGCGTTGGAGCCAAACAGCCTGACCCGGCCTGGCGTTACCCAGGCTTTAGAGCCCTAACGCCAGGGGGGGCCTGGCGTTACCCAGGCCTTAGAGCCCAAACGCCAGGGTCCCCAGACGGCCAGAAATCGTGTTTTGACGGGTTTTAAGTGTTTCCAAGTTGGAATAGAAGTCTTTTACACATTGAGGGTTCATCCTAAACATATAAATAGACCCAAAAACATCACATGAAGTGGGATTCGACAGGGGACTTTTGACGGAGGAACACACCACGTTGAAAGGGGATTCGACTTAGTTTTTCTTCTCTTCTCTTCTTTTAGTTTTATAGTTTATTAGTTCTAGAGT
>ML317323.1:0-79941 GCA_005239505.1 Nicotiana paniculata
CCCCCACCCTCATTTTCAAAGTCTAACCCCCCACCACCCGTCTCTCTTCTCTCTCTCACCTCACCGGCTCCGTCGTCCACCACCCTGCTCCGCCAGCCGTAAATCGCCTACCGGCGGAGCTCAACCAAATGGCCCCAAATTTTCACTAGTTGACCTCCTTCCTCTCCCCACCTCTTCCTACCATTGATTTCCCCAAGATATCACCTAATATTGAACAATTTCAGATCTAAAAAAGCTCAAAACCCTAAAATGGTAGCGGACGATTTCCCACGACTCTGTGACTCAGACTCACATGAATCGATGGCTCTTGACAAGAGCTGTCGATTCATGCAAGTTGAAGTCCCTTCTAAACTCACCGGAGTCCGACCAAAACCGTGTGTTGGCCTACTGGTACCCCTTTAACCTCTTTCTTCTTTTTTTTACTCATTTGAACACTATTTTGAAACCCATGTGATTTAATTAAATGTTAGTATATAATCTTAGATTTCCTTTCCTTTTCCGACTCATCTTGTGCGACAGTTTTCCCCTAAATTAAATTCTGCCCTACGCCGTCATAATCACAAATTTGAACTTAGGATTGTCTTACTTGCTAGACTTACTGAATCTTTGAGTTTAGCATGTTTTGTTTATTTGTCGTCTTAGGGATAAGTTCATGTTATGAATACTGATTAAGAAGTTAGGTTTTTTTTAAGTTACTCAAAATCCTGAATACTGATTTGCATAGTTGTTGATTCCTATACTAATTGGATTAGGTTCCATAGTTTGTTTTTAGTCTCTGTGTTTGTTGAGCCTCGTATTCATGTGTTGGTTGTTGAATAACTCAAAATGATTTAGTCTTAGGTTTTCTCAGGTTCCTATAACATTGTTACAAATCACTTACTAGTCCAGTAAGTCTCACCCTAGTCCTAGCATATATATTCAGAGTTACAGGAAGTAGTAACCTAACTCTCTAATTTTCTAATAACTAGCTCTAAAACTATTCACCTAATAATTAACCTAACCAACTTTCTTAAGGTTAATTATTGAGTTAATCACTCAGTTAGGATAAAAATTACTCAACATTTATTAAGCTAATAACCTAATCCTTAATTACTAAAAGAGTAATTTTATGGACACTAAGGGGTAATATAGGACTTCCAATTGAAGAATCTTGGGTGTAACAACCCAAGAAGCTTCTAGAATTAGAAAAATATCAGAAAATCAGATTTTTAAGGGTAAAGCAGTAGTTCTAAAAGGGAATAAGGGCTGTATTAATAGGAATGTTCTAGAAGGAGGTACAACTGTCCAATAGGATAAGATTAGACAGTTGTACCTGTACTATTTTAGCCTAATTAGATAAGAAATATGCTGAAAAGATGTTGCCCTAAATTTCCCTATAAATAAGCTAGGATATTCAGCAGCCTCTAAGGATTTTTACAGACACTTATAGAGACTTTTTACACACAGATTTTAGAGATTTCACACACACTTTTACCTCTGAAAACAGACCTTTTTACACACCTTTAACTTTGAAAATAGACTTACACATTCTTCACATATACTGAAATACTATTCTGAAATACATTACGGTTACCCTAAAAAAAAATAGAAACAAAATACGCTGCCGTATGAGTGCAAAAACAGTAAAATTTGGATTTCCTGCTAGCTGTGGTTTTCTTTCCGGAAGAACTGGTTTTTATTGCTGATTTTACTCAAGTAGTTGGTATTCAAGTGGTCATTTCCTGGATCTTTCATACTGCTGGTTTGGCTGCTATTGGTTGCTGTGCCAAGCTCAAATTTCCAGCTTTTTGACCTTTATTTGGTCTAGGTTTTCTTTCTATTTTACCCTTTTTAGGGTAGGTAACCCCTGCATCGTATTAAGTAAACTTCTGAATTAAAGTCTGCTAAATATAAGTGTTTATGTGGTTTGTTATTATAAATTTCAGTTTTCTTTTACATGTTGATGTGCTTATACATGTTTGAAATGCAAATCTAGTCGCATGTTTGATTCAACTTTGATTGGGCTTAAGTGCCATATATTTATATTTACACTTAGTTATAATTTTCGGTTGTGTGTCTCAACATCCCACTATTTTTAGCTTTGTGAAAACTTGAAATTACATGTGATAGCATTATAGAGAAGAATCTGACCACTAGTTAGGTCAGATTCACTCTAAAAATGCAAACCTTTGCTTTATTTTGAGATCACAGGTATTCTACTTGGTTTTGGCTAAGAAAGAGCATATGGTGTCTAAATAGATCTGAAGCAGCCGTAGATTAGGATCATTACTGTCATTTAATGTTGTATATTTCTTAAGAAAACTTGTATTCTTTTAGCTGAACATTTATGTAAAAGTGAAAATATATCTATGGACTCTTATTTTTAGAATTGCTATAGATAGAAAATTGGACTGTTAGTATGATTTCTTGCACACAGGAAACGGGCCAGCTTGTTAAAATGGCCCGTCAAAGCCTGAAATAGTTTGAACCCCCCTCCCCTCCAGCTTATTGGGCCTAAAGGGGGTACAAAAGCCCAAAGCTCTAAAGCTATACATATATATTTTAAGGTTAATACAATATTGTATATGTTAGGCATCTGATTATTAGGACTCGATCGAAATTCAAAACGCCTTTAAAACTTGATGTAATTTTGGTATTAAAACCAAGTTGTCCAAGTTCGAGAAAGCTCATATTTTCTCTCAAAATCCTTGTAAATCACCTTAGGTCTTTTAGTTTCAAATCTGATAAAATCTAAAATGTATGAGTACAGTTTTCCTAAACAGCATCTCCGTAATAATCGAATGTGATAATGCTGCCAAATGAATGTCTAATTGTGGTTAGAATTGTAAAATCAATGGTTCTGTTTTATTTCCTTTACTATTCTTTCACTTTAAATATGCTTTCTGCTGAATTTAACAACTCTTCTTCTTCATGAATAGTTAAGAATTAGGATTGGCCTAAGGGTTAATTGATAAATTGGGCCAAATTTTTCCATGACCCAAATATTTGTCCTTAGACTAGTTCCCTTAGTTATTAGATGACTTTGAACACATATCTTTCCTCTTAGTCAAAATATCTCTTTAGACTAATACTGCAAAAATTAGAAAAAAACAATTGCTTCAAACAAGCATTTTAACCATCATGACCATAGTCATGATTATGTAACCCACACTCGGGTGTGGCAACTCATGCCCCCGACCACAACTCCGAACGATAATAAAAATCACACGTTGTGAATTGTGGGTGCATTTCATGTGGCGCGTTTACAATGTGTCCAAAAATGATAAGTTCACGACAATCGTGACTTGTTTCACAATAATTCCATAAATATTAAAAGCGGTTCAAAAGGTTTAAAAATGCACAATAGGTTTAAAATATGTAAATAATTAGATAATTAGGCCAAACATTAATATTTAAGAAACCGTGCTAGAACTACAGAATTCGGGAGTGCCTAACACCTTCTCCCGGGTTAACAGAATCCCTTATCCGAATTTCTGGTTCACAGACATTTTAAACAGAGTCAAAATTTTCTCGGTTTGGGATTTTAATAAATAAATGGTGTCCCGGAACACCACGAAAAATCCGGGTGGCGAATCAGAATTTAAATAAATAAATCCCAAATTCGATTTATGTCACTTAAAGTGGAAAAACTCCCCTATCCCTCTTCGAGTGAAAAGGGAGGTGTGACAGCCCTGGCGATTCCGCTGGGGATCGAACCCAGAATCGCTGGTTCAGGGTTCAAGAATTCGAGCTTAGAATGGCTGTTATATTTGGCTTTCATTATTACCTGAGTTTTACATGTTTAAACCTAATGTGCTAAATGCCGCTTTTTTACCGCTTTGATATTATCTTAACTGTATATAAATTGTGCCGAAACCCCCTTCTCTCTGAGTCTTCTAAATCATCTGGGAAGTGTACACTTTGTGTGACTTCTTTTCTGTTAGAGTCATATCCANCTAAACTTAGAATAACATAGCCTCATGCCGGATGCCTAGTAGAATGATTATCTGCATAATATGCATTTGACTTAGGGGGCTCAACACAGGGGTTGGGTCCGTCTAGGACAGGTGAACCGAAAATAAAGACCATGCTGATGCATCCTACCTGGATATGTGTACATTATTTTGTTTCGGCTTGTTTGTCGACCGACTAAATAAAAGAAATGTCAGAAAACCAAGAGCGAAATAGAATAGAAATTTTCCGACTTTTGAATAACACCGATATTCAAAATTGTCTCGAAACTCTGCCAAGATTTTGAAAAAAAATGGAGAAAAGAAAATGGAAAAAGGAAATGAGTCAATGCATGTTTTTATCGTGTCAAAATTTCCCGAACAACGCATTGTTTGATTCCCACCGGTGTGGGATACGTAGGCAACCCTCATCGGATCCAAACTTATCTTTCAAAAATATGGTCATAAATAAAGGTGATGTCGTTCCTGTCTAAACAGCCAAAATGTCCCAACGAGGCGCCAGAAGGTTGTTTTTGCAAGAATAGCCACCTATGGTCTTTTTCAAATTTTTGACCCAATTAGCAAACACAGCCCTAAAATATTCCTTCCCGAAGTACTGAAGGGACGTATTTGAAAGATAGTCCATTTTCAATTAGTTATAGACTCTTTGCAAAAGTAGCATCTTTTTCTCTTTGGTCAAAAAATAAATCATGGTTTTTGCTTTTTTCTTAACCAAGCACCTAAATAAATGTGCAGGATGAGCACCGTTGAAAATATTCCCTTTAAAGCTGTGGAGGAAATTCCCATATGACTCCGTATGTGGTGGAGACACCTGGGGAGGTCAGTAGAGGTGCCGTAGTAAAAGCTTTAGGCGGGCTCTCCGGCCTTTTGAAGATTAAGCCGAGGTTGGACATGATTGAGGCTCTAATACCATTCCGAGATCCCACGCACAATGTGTTTCATTTCTCGGATTTTGAATTGACACCCACACTGGAAAAGATAGCGGGGTATGCTGGCCTCAGTGAGAATCTCAAAAGTCGTTATCCGGTAGCACCCAGAGTTGTGACTCCTGACAAATTCCTGGACCTTCTGAGCATCAGTCGGGAAATCCAAGATTCGAACTTATCTGAGGGATTCTGCACATTTTACTTCCTTTACCGTCGTTATGGGGATCCTCGGGGTTTTGAAGATGTGAACACCGGTTTAACCCACCACGGGAGTCAAACTAAATGGGAGGCCCCCCGGGGATTGGCCTTTGTGGTAGCATTCATGGGTATCCTAATCTGCCCGAGGAGCGATGGATGTATAAATATTGGACTCGTAGGAGTAGCCGACTTCATGATAAAAAAATTCTAATGGCACTCTTGTACCAATGATCGTGGCAGAAATGTACCGTGCCTTAACTGTTTGCCAATCCGGAGGAAAGTTCTTCGAGGGCTGCAATTTACTCTTACAAAACTGGATGATCGAACATCTCTGCCATCGCCCAGGTTATATGAATTATGGTCTGACTGGCCTAAATTTCATTGTAGAACATATGACTCGGGTAAAGGGGCATGAATTTCCAGAAGGCATAGAAGCCTGGCTTGCACACTTGAGTTTTTTGACTGCCGACCAAATTGAATGGACATTCCGTTGGCTCCCTATCAATGAAGTCATCTATATGTCAGCCGAAGTATGCTATCTTCTGTTGATGGGTCTCTGAATTATTCAACTGTATGCCCCACATCGGGTCTTACGACTACTAGGAAGGCATCAAAATGTTCCACGATGAAGACCTAAGTCCTTAAGTCATTGAATTGTGCCCAAGAGCAGCATTTCCGGGGGATAGGTTCCGCCAGATTTGGCATCAGTGTAGATTTTTGGAGCCACAGACTCGAGTGAGGGATTTATCCAGAGGTGAGGTAGGGCCTGGCTACACCACTTGGTATGGTAGAAGGGGTAGAGAGCACCAAGAGTCGGAACGGCCCGCCAAGAGGCCCCACGTACAACAGTTTACCGATGAAGCGCAAGAGCCTTGGGGCCGGTTGGGAAAAGAAAACAACTACAGGGCCACAATAAGAAAACTGGAAACCCATACCAGAGATGTCAAATTTGAAAACAGTTTGCAAACCGCCACAGCTGAAGGGGAGAAAAACAGGTTGATCAAAGAAAATGAGTTTCTCCGAGCCCAGATCCAAAAAATGAAAATAGATGCTGAGAACCCAGAAAGAAGTAGAACTGATGAAAGACTTATCAATAGTCTTAGGCAAAAAGTGTGCGACTATGGGGACGATTTGGACAAATATGAGGAGGAATTGACCAAAGCTCGAGCAAAATTGGCAAGAAATGCGGAGGAAAGGGAAGATTTTGTTCAAAAGCTGAAAAGAAAATATGACCAAGAAGTCACAGGCCTAAAAGAAAAGGTTGCCACCCTCGAGAATGAAATGGCTAAACAAGCAAAGAAGTTCAAAGCATAAAGGGAACACTGTTATGCAATGATGGCTCAGCTGGAGGAAGATTTGCGACAGTTGCAAGAACAGTACCATAAGGACACCCAGGTTTTAGAGGCTAGATCCCAACAGATCGGGCGCTTACTCCAGGAAAAGGGTATCATCATACAAAGGGTCAAAGAAGTCGCTGATTATGTTGTTACGAAGTTCCAAGAATGTGAGGATATGACCCGATCCACCTTCTTTGCTACGGTGATGATCTTCGTCCGCCAAATAATGGATGACTTGAATCGCCTCCAGCAAGATATGGCACGCAGGACCAAGGCGAGACCGACTGATGTCCCACGGGCCCCTGGAGCAATAGAGGCACTTATGTATTAATGATGTCCCTTTTTGAGTATGTATTTTGTTTTCCTGTTTAAGTCTACTTTAAGTCTTTTTGTAGTTTTTAAAATTTCCAAGAACGTATGTCAGAGTCTTTTGTAATGAATGAAATTTGAAGTTTTACTTAATGAAACGAGATTTGAAAGACAAAATATTTATTTCCTTTTGTATTTATTCACTTGAACTATGTAATGATCTGATTCACGCGGCGTCGTGATACGTAGCCAATCCACGTAGGATTCTATCATAGCCCTAAAAAGGAAAAGACAATCTAGAAGAAGAAAGAAAGAAATTTTAAAAAAAGAGAGAGAGAGCAAAGAAGGAAAACAAATTTCAAAAAAAAAAAAAAAAAAAAAAAATGAAACAGTCAACCTATACAAGACATGTAGAAAGCGTTTAACTGCCCAGCTGCATTGCATACCCCCAAGAAAAAATCATCAGAAAGCTTCAGGGAATACGTTATTAAGTGGCGTGAGCAAGCCGCCAGAGTAAAACCTCCGATGGACGAGATAGAAATGGTCAGTGTTTTCTTACAAGCTCAGGAGGCCGACTACTTCCAGAATATGATGTCCGCCATGGGCAAGCCATTTGCGGAAGCGATAAAAATCGGAGAGATGGTTGAAAACGGTCTGAAAATCGGTCACATTCTAAGCCAATCCGCCATAAGGGCAACTTCCCAGGAAATCTAGAGTGGGTCAGGAAGTGCAACCAATAGGAAGAAGAAAGAGGAATCAGCAATGATGGCCTCCAGTATAAGAAACTCCCGGCAGCCCCGGGGCTATTTTTCCAATACCCCACGTCATTTCTACCCCCACCAAGATGCAGCATATGCCGTAATGCCTCAACCTTATCCAATAATGAATGCCCAACAACACTATAATCAAAACCGAGCTCTACCACCCAGAAACAACCCTCCTCGCCAAGCTCAATATAATCCTCGCCCTCCACAAAAAAATCCCCGGGAACCACCCAGAAGGACAAACTTTACACCAATTAGCGAATCATACTCTAGACTTTTCCTGAAGCTGGTCCAAATGGGTCTGTTGCAGCATGTACCCCAAAACAGGAAAACCCCAGAATCCCTCTCTTACCGGCCAAGTACTCGATGTGCCTATCACTCAGGGGCTGAGGGACACGATACTGAGGATTGATGGACCCTCAAGCGGGCAGTTAAGAGCTTAATAAAACAAAAGAAGGTGGTACTAAGGGATGAAGAAGCTCCCAACGTGACCAATAACCAGTTGCCTGCTCACAACAACGGGCAGATTATTGGCATGATTTGTGAAGACCGAGAATTTGATCAGGCTCTGAAAACTATCATCGCCACTACTGATGTAGAGAAGAAACCCAAAGCGACACCAAAACAAGCTAAGGAGGAGAAGAAAGGTAACTCAACTCTTCCAGCCACAAGAGAGGTTGAAACAAAGACAGGGACATGGCCTTCTAAAGATGTTGTTCCTTATGTTCCCAAGGCACCCAGGAAGGAACAGTTTGTGTTAAGCCCTCCCAAAAGATTTCAACAAAACAAGACTATGCCTAATGTCCCAAAAATTCACCAAGGCTGAATGAGCCCGTGGTTAATAGTCGCGCACCACAGAATCCCATAAAGGACACCACTGTCGTCCCCTGGAATTAAAACAAGACGGTGATGACGTACAAATGAAAAGAAATTACTGGGGAAGCGAGTGAGATAAACTCATCAAAGAAATACCTCAACCTGGAAGAACTGAACAAAAGAAAGCAGAAACGCTTTCCGCCTAAGAAGCCAATCAGAGCCAGAGAGACAGAAGAACTCTTCAAAAAGATGAAAACCTCTGAATACGTCGTAATTGAGCAGCTCAGAAAGTCCCCCACTCAGGACTCACTTCTATCCTTGTTGATAAGTTCAAATGAGCATCAGAAAATCCAGATCAAAACACTTAATGAAGCATATAATCTGGCCGAGACCATAGTTGAGCAAATGGAAAGAATGGTGGAATGATTTTTCGAAGTCAACCGGATCTCATTTAGCAAAAATGACTTGCCTCCGGAAGAGGCTTCCTACAACAAAGCTCTCCACCTAACTGTTAAATGTGAAGGGTACTATGTGAAAAGAGTTATGGTGGACGACGGATCTAGGGTTGATATTTGCCCTCTCTCGACCCTACAAAGAATGGAGATCGGGACTGAGAGAATTAGGCCCAACAATGTGTGCGACCGCACATTCGATGGAATCAAAAGAGACACAATCGGGGAGATTGATTTCGTCTTGACGATCGGCCCTGTAGATTTTGAAGTGACATTCCAGGTCTGAGATGTGGATACTTCCTACAATTATCTCCTGGGAAGGCCTTGGATCCATGCAGCAGGGGAAGTTCCATCTACTCTCCACCATATGGTTAAGTTTGAGTATGAAGACCAGGAAATTGTGGTCCATGGAGAGGACGATCAATCTATTTACAGGGACCCATCAGTCCCATGCCTGAAAGCAAGAGAAGGTAGCGAGCATATAGTCTACCGGGATTTTGAGATTGTGGTTGCGGACCAATATGAGGAAGGAAACCCGTGTCCTCAACCTTCCTATCAAATGCATTAAATATGGTCGCTAGCGACATGATTAAACATGGGTACACACCTAGAAAAGGGCTCGGGGTGTCCTATCAAGGCATTAAAGAACCTATCACCTTGCCTACCAGTAAGAAGTTCTTCGACATAGGGTTTCAAGCTACTCCCGATGATGAAAAATGGGCTGACCAACATAAGAAAGATAGTTGGGTATTGCCTGAGCCAATCCTGCACATCACTGAATCATTCATCAAGCCAAAATACGTAGAGGAAGAGGAGGAGGCTTTCACGGCCGAACAAATTGAAAAAATCTGCGGAGCAATGAGACAGATGTTGTATGAGGTTCATATGGTCCAACCAGGAGAAGGCTCAAGCACTGTTAAAGTGCAATATATGGGGCCTGACGCCAAGCTCCAAAATTGGAAGGCTAGTCCATTCCCAGTCAGGCGGGAGTCCCGGTAGTTCAGCCTTGCCATCCTTATGCACTTCGAGTTATTCCAGGGTGTAACTCGAGTGTTTTAAGTTTATTTCCTTTTTAAAATTCTGATGTAAACCCTCATATGTTCAAAATTCAATGAAATGAAATTAATATTTCATAGTCCATAAATCTCCTTATTCGTCCTAATATTTTGCTTTTTTTTTCTTCTTATCTCTCTTTTCAGTTCTAATAATGCGGACTTAAATAACATGACATGCCGCCCAGATCTTAACACATCGTCTAACCAAGAAATAATGAATCAAGAACCGGAATATGATGAAGATGAGGCTTTTAGGAAAATAAATCGAGAATTGGAACAATTCGAGAATAAGCCTAAGACAAACTTAAACAAAACCAAACCGGTTAATTTGGGTAATTCAGAAGAAGTCCGAGAAACCATGATAAGTATCTATACTGATGAAAGGACTGGGGACACTTTGATCCAACTTCTATTCGAATTCAAAGACGTGTTCGCTTGGTCTTATGATGATATGCCCGGACTGAGTGTTGATTTGGTGGTGCACAAATTGCCAACCTACCCCGATTATCCACCTATCCAACAAAAACAGAGAAAATTTAAAACAGACATGAGTGACAAGATCAAAGAAGAAGTCACTAAACAGTTAAGAGCTGGAGTAATTCGAGTGGTCCAATACACCACGTGGCTGGCTAATGTTGTCCCGGTACTGAAGAAAGACGGGAAAGTTTGAGTGTGTGTTGACTATCAGGATTTGAATAAAGCAAGCCCCAAGGATAACTTTCCATTGCCAACACATCCACATCCTGATTGACAACTGCGCCAAACATGAGATACAGTCTTTCGTAGATTGTTATGCTGGGTATCACCAGGTTTTGATGGATGAAGAAGATGCAGAAAAAACGGCCTTCACCATACCTTGGGGTACTTACTGTTACCGGGTCATGCCAGTCGGCCTAAAGAACGTCGGGGCAACATATATGACGGCTATGACCGCCATTTTTCATGACATGAAGCACCAGGAGATTGAGGTATACGTAGATGATGTGATTATTAAATCTAGGATGCAAGATGACCATGTGCAGCGTCTGAGAAAATTCTTCGAACGTCTGCGTAAGTATGACTTAAAATTGAATCCAGCCAAGTGTGCTTTCGGAGTTCCGTCTGGGAAATTATTGGGTTTATAGTCAGTCGACAGGGTATAGAACTGGATCCGACAAAGATAAAGTATATTCGGGATTTTCCCCCTCCGAGAACCAAGAAAGAGGTCATGAGTTTGCTGGGTAGGTTGAATTACATCAGCAGGTTCATTGCTCAGTTAACCTCCACGTGCGAGCCTATATTCAAGATATTGAAGAAAGATGCAGCAATTAAATGGACGGATGAGTGCCAAGAAGCTTTCGACAAAATCGAAGAGTATCTGTCGAATCCGCCAGTGTTGGTCCCACCCGAACCTGGAAGACCTCTGTTCTTGTATTTGACGGTGTTGGAAAATTCTTTTGGGTGCATTTTCTGGAAACATGATGTGACCGGTAATAAGGAACAAGCTATATACTACTTGAGCAAAAAATTCACAAGCTATGAAGCCAAATACACCTTTTTGGAAAGAGCTTGTTGCACCTTGACTTGGGTTGCTCAGAAGCTCCGGCATTACTTGTTGGCTTACACCACCTACCTCATCACCAGGCTGGATCCTTTGAAGTATATATTCCAAAAGCCAATGCCCATCGGGAGATTAGCAAAGTGGCAAATTCTGCTCACCGAGTTCGACATAGTCTATGTCACTCGCATGGCGATGAAAGCTCAAGCCTTGGGGATCACCTGGCTGAAAATCCTGTCGATGACGAATATCAACCTTTAAGTACTTACTTCCCGGACGAGGAAGTAAACTCGATCGAGATAATCCCAGAAAACACCAACACTTGGAAAATGTTCTTTGACGGAGCAGTAAATGCAAAAGGTGTTGGGATCGGGGCAATTTTGATATCGCCCAAGGGACAACACTATCCAGCCATCGCCGGTCTCCATTTCTTCTGTACAAACAACACTGCTGAATATGAAGCCTACATAATGGGCATGAATATGGCAATTGACATGGATATAGAGTTGTTATTGATCATGGGATATTCCGACTTGATCATCAAGCAAGCTTAGCGGGAGTGGGAAACTCGAGATGTTAAGCTTCTTCCATATAGACAACATGTGGAGGATCTTGGAAAACGATTCAAAGCCGTCGAATTCAGGTATATTCCTCGATGCCACAATGAGTTAGCTGATGCACTAGCTACCTTAGCTGCAATGCTGCCATATCCGGGCAATGTCCATATTGACCCGCTAGAGATCCAAATCCGGGAAAAACATGGTTATTGNATAAAACCAGGAGTATGCGGTCCTCATATGAACGAATATGTCCCTGCCAAGAAAATCCTGCGGGCGGGATATTACTGGATGACTATGGAGAAAGATTGTTTCAGCTTTGTCCGAAAGTTCCATCAGTGCCAAATACACGGCGACCCATGCGCTACCTTTAGAGTTACATACCATGTCAGCACCATGGCCATTCATTGCCTGGGGAATGGATGTCATGGGGCCGATCGAGCCGAGAGCCTCGAATGGGCACAGATTTATCTTAGTTGCGATCGACTATTTCACAAAATGGGTCGAGGCAGTCACGTTCAAAGCCATCACTAAGAAAGCAGTGGTGTATTTTGTGCATTCCAACATTATCTATCGCTTTGGCATTCCGAAGAACATCATCACTGATAACGCTGCAAATCTCAATAGCCATTTTATGAGGGAGGTATGTGAACAATTTCAAATCACACACCGTAACTCCACCCCTTACCGGCCCAAAGCCAATGGCGCCGTTGAAGCGGCAAATAAAAACATCAAGAAAATCCTCAAAAAAATGATTCAAAGCTCTAGACAATGGAACGAGAAATTGCCTTTTGCATTATTGGGATATCGCACGACCGTGCGCACATCGGTTGGAGCTACACCTTATCTATTGGTTTACGGCACTGAAACCGTAATACCTGCAGAAGTTGAAATCCCCTCCCTTCGGATCATTGTAGAAGCTGAAATTGAAGATAATAAATGGGTCAAAACCCGGCTGGAACAGTTAACTCTGATTGATGAGAAAAGAATGGCTGCAATTTGTCATCGGCAATTGTACCAACAAAGAATGGCCCGCACTTATAACAAGAAAGTGCGATCTAGGAATTTCGAAGTGGGGCAACTCTTCCTGAGACGTATCCTCCCACACCATGAAGAGGCGAAAGGAAAATTCGCCCCAAATTGGAAAGGTCCACACATTATAAGGAAACTACTACCAAAAGGAGCATTGTACTTGGGGTACATCGAAGGAAACGACCCCGAAACGGCTGTCAATGCAGAGGCATTCAAAGGGTACTATGTTTGACCTTTTCGTGATGTTGGTTCTCCCGATCGAAATGACGAAGGCTTTCATTAATGCTACCCCAAACACTACCAAATTTTGTAAACCCTTTTGAGTCGGTTACTTTTCTTTGATTAACCTCTTTGGGAACCAAAGTAGTATTATTTTAAAAAAATGAAAAAAAAAAACCAAAACAAAAATGTTTCCCTGAACTACGTTCGACTTGATTCCAAAAGTATACATAGGCAGCCTCTCTCTGGGGTTCAGTCAAACCAAAATAAAAATTCCACATCTCCCTAAGAGTTTAAGTTGGGGCAGATGTTATGATTGTTCGGCGATGTTTTCGCCTGAAAGGTTCCAAAGTTGTAATTCAGAAAAAATCCTTTTCACCAAAATCCTGTTCAAGTCCTTCCGATCAATCGACAAAGATGTCCAAAACTGGAGGATACAGTTATTTTGGATATGATGTAAGCAAATGAGAGAAATAAAATGAAAGAGTCATATCCGTGAAAACCCACACGGGCACCGTGAGGCGACGGTAAGCAGAGAAATTGAAAATGAGAGAGTCTTGTTAGTGAAAACTCGCAAAGAGCGCTATAAGTTGATGGTGAGAAGAGAAATGAGAGAGGTTAGTTGGTGAAAATCCGCAAAGGGAACCACTGACCGAAAAGAATAATGGGTCATTGACATGGACACAGTCCGGGGCAAGGTTTCTAAATCTCGAGGTAATAGTTATGATGAATTTCTGAGAGTCGGACGGTTTACACGGATCAGGTATCCAATCCAGGAGGCATGTCATGTTCATTGAAGTCCGCATGTACTCCAGATAAGTCCGTCTTTCCTTTCCCCAAAAGCGATACCTCTTGTTTAAATTCTTTGTCCATTCCATTGTTTACTTTTTATTTGAATCCCTTTCGGTCTAACTCTGTTCCGAAACTAAGGAAAATAAAGGATGGCAAGATTGATTTACAGGGTTCTCATTTGGCACGGGCTGATATGCGCGCACCCAGCTTCGTCAGGGGCATCAAGTCGACCTCGACTGGCCATGGAGGCCGATGCTTCAAACTCAAAACTATTAAAAGGAGAAAATCAAATTGAAGAGCCTGTAAAGGTGAATGAAGTTGAAAGGTCGAGTCCCACGTGGCTAATCGTCTCAGCAAGGTCTGAAAAGCGAAAATACCCCAAATGCCTGAAATTTAAGTTGGAAGAAAGAAGCCAAAAATGAAAGGCCGATGAAGGCGAAATAAACTTGGAAAAGGTTAAGTCCCACGCGACTAGCCATTGTTGCAAAGTTTTAGGAGCCAAAAGTTCCACCAATGCTCCGAAGCAAAAAAAAAAAAAAAAAAAAAAAAAAAAAAAAAAAAAAAAAAAAAAAAAAAAAAAAAAAAAAATCTATAAAGGCAGAATGAAGTCAAAAGGTTGGGTCCTATGCGACCAGTCTCCATGAAAAGTCTGAAACAACCAAGGTCTCTAGGTTATAAATGAAACCAACCCCTAGCAAGCAGCAGTTGAGATCTTTGTCAAAAGGACAGACAGAGATCAAGTGGCTGAAATAATCAAGGCCGCAAAACCAACCACTGTTTCAAACTGACAATTGTTCTTTGTTTGAAGTAAACAGGTGTAACTCGAAAGTAACCTTGCAAGAAGGAGGTG
Source organism: Nicotiana paniculata (assembly GCA_005239505.1). Lineage (NCBI taxonomy): Eukaryota > Viridiplantae > Streptophyta > Magnoliopsida > Solanales > Solanaceae > Nicotiana > Nicotiana paniculata. The sequence goes on from ML317323.1 coordinate 14,795, forward strand.
TAACCAAAAGAAAATGCGCAAGGGCTAGAAGCGGTGTTGCAGCGACAACCCCAAAAGGAAAGTTCCCTCTAAAATTCTTTCCCGCCCTACTCATTTCTTGAAAATAATCAAAATAAGAAGAGGAAATAATGTTGAAAACAGTTTAAACTTAAGGTAGTATAGGACCTCTAATCCCTAGCTACACCTTTTCCAACCTAGGATATACCATTCTTTAGTTGATGCCAACATAGGGTCCCACTCCCTAGTTGATGTCGGTATAACCCGATGACTTTTCCCAACCTAGGATGTTCCATTCCTTAGTTGATGCCAACATAGGGTCCCACTCCCTAGTTGATGTCGGTATAACCCGATGACTTTTCCCAACCTAGGATGTTCCATTCCTTAGTTGATGCCAACATAGGGTCCCACTCCCTAGTTGATGTCGGTATAACCCGATGACTTTTCCCAACCTAGGATGTTCCATTCCTTAGTTGATGCCAACATAGGGTCCCAATCCCTAGTTGATACCGGCATAACCCGGTGATCTCTTTTCCTGGAAACAACATAACATGTTGTCCTTTCCAAACACCAGCATAACCTGGTGATCTTTTCCTGGCAACAACATAGTATGTTACCCTTTCCAAAAACCAGCATAACCTGGTGATCTTTTCCTGACAACAGCATAACCTGTTGGTCTTTTCCCAACACCGGCATAACCCGGTGATCCCTTTTCCAGGCAACAGCATAACCCGTTACCTTTTCAGACACCAACATAACCTGGTGATCTTTTTCTGACAATAGCATAACATGTTGATAATCTCCTGACACTGGCATAACCTGGTGATCTCTTTTCCCCAGCAACAACATAACCTGTTGACCTTTCCAGACACCAGCATAACCTGGTGATCTTTTTCTGTCAACAGCATAACCTATTGATCATCTCCTAACACTTGCATAATCCAGTGATCTCTTTTCCAGGCAACATCATAACCTGTTGACCTTTCCAGACACCAGCATAATCTGGTGGTCTTCTTTCCTGACAACAGCATAACCTGTTGATCATTTCCTAACACTGGCATAACCCAAAGATCTCTTTTCCCAGGCAACAGCATAACCTATTGACCTTTCCAGACACCAGCATAACCTGGTGATCTTTTTCTGACAACAGCATAACCTGTTGATCATTTCCTGACGCTGGCATAACCCAACGATCTCTTTTCCCTGGCAACAGCGTAACATGTTGACCTTTCTAGACACCAGCATAACTTGGTGATCTTTTTATGAAAACAGCATAACCTGTTGATCATCTCCTGACACTGGCATAACCCAGAGATCTCTTTTCTTGACAAAAACATAACCTGTTGATCTTCTCTAGATATCGGCATAACCCGGTAATCTCTCTCCTGGCAACAGCATAACCTGTTGACCTTTCCAGACACCAGCATAACCTGGTGATCTTTCTCTGACAACAGCATAACCTATTGATCATTTCCTGACACTAGCATAACCTAGCGATTTCTTTTCCCCGGAAACATCATAACCTGTTGATCTTTCCAGACACCAGCATAACCTGGTGATCTTTTTCTGACAACAGCATAACCTGTTGACCTTTCCAGACACCAGCATAACCTGGTGATCTTTTTCTGACAACAGCATAACCTGTTGATCATTTCCTGACACTAGCATAACCCAGTGATCTCTTTTCTTGACAACAACATAACATGTTGAACTTCTCCAGATATCGGCATAACCCCGTAATCTCTCTCCTGGCAACAGCATAACCTGTTGACCTTTCCAAACACCAGCATAACCTGGTGATCTATTTTTTGACAACAACATAACCTGTTGACCCTTCCCTAGACACCAGCATAACCTGGTGATCTTTTCTTGACGACAGCATAACCTGCCGATCATTTCCTGACAACAGCATAACTTGTTGGTCTTTTCCCACCACCGGCATAACCGGGTGATCCCTTTTCCAGGCAACAGCATAACCCATTACCTTTTCAAACACCAACATAACCTGGTAATCTTTTCCTGACAACAGCATAACCTGTTGATCATCTCCTGATACTGGCATAACCTGGTGATCTCTTTTCCCCAACAAAAATATAACCTGTTGACCTTTCCAGACACCAGCATAACCTGGTGATCTTTTTTTGACAACAGCATAACCTGTTGATCATCTCCTGACACTGGCATAAACCAGTGATCTCTTTTCCAGGCAACAACATGACCTGTTGACCTTTCCAGACACCAGCATAACCTGGTGATCTTCTTTCCTGACAACAACATAACCTGTTGATCATTTTCGAACGCTGGCATAACCCAGCGATCTCTTTTCCCCGGCAACAGCATAACCTGTTGACCTTTCCAGACACCAGCATAACCTGGTGATATTTTTCTGACAACAGCATAACCTGTTAATCATTTCCTGACGCTGGCATAACCTAGCGATCTCTTTTCCCCGGCAACAGCATAACCTGTTGACCTTTCCAGACACCAGCATAACCTGGTGATCTTTTTCTGACAACAGCATAACCTGTTGATCATCTCCTGACACTGGCATAACCCAGCAATCTCTTTTCTTGACAATAACATAACATGTTGATCTTCTCCAGATATCGGCATAACCCGGTAATCTCTCTCCTGGTAACAGCATAACCTGTTGACCTTTCAAGACACCAGCATAACCTGGTGATCTTTTTCTAACAACAGCATAACCTATTGATCATTTCCTGACGCGCATAACCCAGCGATCTCTTTTCCCCGGCAACATCATAACCTGTTCATCTTTCCAGACACCAGCATAACCTTGTGATCTTTTTCTGACAACAGCATAACCTGTTGATCATCTCCTGACACTGGCATAACCCAGTGATGTCTTTTCTTGACAACAACATAACCTGTTGAACTTCTCCATATATCGGCATAACCCGGTAATCTCTCTCCTGGCAACAGCATAACCTGTTGACCTTTCCAGACACCAGCATAACTTGGTGATCTCTTTCTTGACAACAACATAACCTGTTGATCCTTCCCCAGACACCGGCATAACCTGGTGATATTTTCTTGACGACAGCATAACATGCCAATCTTTTCCAACATAGGGTCTCCAATCCCTAGCTGATTCTACTTTTAGGCATAGGGTATCCACCCCCTAGTCTACATTCACTCCGGGTACACCGTTCCTGGATTTTCATTATTTGCATAATAAAGAAGCGTAGATTTCGTTACAATAACTCACGAAATTTTCCTAGTGAAAACTGGGGCAGAATATTCTGTCTGTTTGTTTTGATTTTGCGCAGATTACACTTTAGGACAATGGATTCGAGACGACCAAAAGAAGACGTCTCAATTAAAAATAAAAGGAAAGAAGAAAAGGAAAAAAATTGAACCCCAATGTACAAAAGCAGAAAAGGTGCGGACTTCTTAAAGCAAGATTGAAGTCGCAAGATATGCACGTCCCGTCTTAAAAGCAGTCAAGACTCAAGATCAAACTTCAGAAGGCTAATAGATAGGAATCTTGTAACTCGTAGTTGATAGGTTTAGTTAGTCTTTTTTATTCTTCGACTTTGGTGTAATAAGGAGCTCAACAAGGTAACACTAGCAACAGCAGTAACAACAACAACAGTAGTGAAATCACAGTTACCCGGTAGTCCCAACTACCAAAACCTTCAGAACTACACTGACCTGATTCTTTTATAGCCAAGGATACGTAGGCAACCTTGAAGTGGGGTTAGGTCAAACTTTTCAAAAACGCTTCACATGGAGTATGCGAACGGGTAAAAGTCGTTCATGACAGCTCACTTTGTCTTTGCCCGAAAAATCTTCGCGTTTCCGAGCAAAGAGGGGCGGCTGTGAGCATGTGATTTTTCACCTACTAAATACTCGTACAAAATTCGATAAATAAATTAATTTCATAGATTTTTGTTGAATTTATTTGTGAATTATTTGCATTGCATGGGCATAGTTCATCTTTTAAAAATTTATAAAGTGATAAATAACAACAAAACATTTTAAAACATTCATTAGTTGACATAATTGAGTTTTTGATAATTAGTTGCATAATTTAATCATTTTATCTAAGGAAATTATGAAAGTTGTTCTTTAAATAATTATGGGTATTAAACTAATGGTTTACTCTTAATTAACTCATTAATTAACATATAATTAAATGAAATTAGTTTAAGACTAATTAGTACATTATTAGACTTTATTTAGGTGATTAATTAACCTAAGTATTAAAAAGGGGGGAATAAAATCGGACCTGGGCCAGATTACCCAGGCCCAAGTCTTTTTTTTTTCCACTACTCAAACACCCCAGCCCAAATCCCAAACCCGGCCAGTCCCAGCCCTCACCAAAACGACCACGTTTAAGTTAAGATCAATCACATCCATTGATCTCTTTAGATCCAACGGTTGGGAACTAGTTACATAATTAATATAAATGTGTCCTAACACCCCCNCCGTAAATCGCCTACCGGCGGCGGAGCTCAACCAAATGGCCCTAAATATTCACCAATTGTCCTCCTTCCTCTCCCCAAACCCGTCCTACCATTGGTTTCCCCAAAATATCACTCAATGTTGAACAATTTGAGATCTGAAAAAGCTCAAAACCCTAAAATGGTAGCGGATGATTTCCCACGACTCTGTGACTCAGACTCACATGAATCAATAGCTCTTGACAAGAGCTGTCGATTCATGCAAGTTGAAGTCACTTCTGAACTCATCGGAGTCCGACAAAAAACCTGTGTTAGCCTACTGGTACCCCTTTAACCTCTTTCTTCTTTTTTTTACGCATTTGAACATTGTTAAGGATTCGCTGCTTTAGTTTCTTGAAAATAGGTTTTCTAGTTTATGATTTTTTGTTTGGTGTGAATTGATATGTTGAACACTGTTTTGAAACCCATGTGATTTAATTAAATGTTAGTATATAATCTTAGATTTCCTTTCCTTTTTTGGCTAATCTTGTTCGACTGTTTTCCCCTAGATTAAATTCTGCCCTAGGCCTTCATAATCACAAATTTGAACTTAGGATTGTCTTACTTGCTAGACTTAATGAATCTTTGAGTTTAGCATGTTTTTTTTATTTGTCGTCTTAGGGATAAGTTCATGTTATGAATACTGATTAATAAGTTAGGTTTTTTTTAATTCCTGAAAATCTAAATTATGATTTGCATAGTTGTTGATTCCTATACTAATTGGATTAGGTTCCATAGTTTGTTTTTAGTATCTGTGTATTGTTGAGCCTCGTATTCATGTATTGGTTATTGAATAAGTCAAAATGATTTAGTCTTAGGTTTTATTGTTACTAATCACTTACTAGTCCAGTAAGTCTCAGCCTAGTCCTAGCATATATATTCAGAATTACAAGAAGTAGTAACCTAACTCTCTAATTTTCTAATAACTAGCTCTAAAACTATTCACCTAATAATTAACCTAACCAGCTTTATTAAGGTTAATTATTGAGTTAATCACTCAATTAGGATAAAAATCAGTTAACATTGAATAAGCTAATAACGTAATCCTTAATTACTAAAAGAGTAATTTTAAGGACACTAAGGGGTAATATAGGACTTTCAATTGAATAATCTTGGGCGTAACAACCCAAGAAGCTTTTAGAATTAGGAAAATATCAGAAAATCAGATTTTTTAACGGTAAAGCAGTAATTCTAAAAGGGAATAAGGGCTGAAATTAATAGTAATGTTCTACAAGGAGGTACAGTTGTCCAATAGGATAAGGTTAGACAGTTGTACCTGTACTATTTCAGCCTAATTAGATAAGGAATATACTTAAAATATTCTTCCCTAAATTTCCCTATAAATAAGCTAGCATATTCAGCAGCCTCTAAGGATTTTTACAGACACTTTTAGAGACTTTTTACACATAGATTTTAGAGATTTCACACACACTTTTACCTCTGAAAACAGACCTTTTTACATACCTTTACCTCTGAAAAATAGACTTACACATTCTTCACATATACTGAAATACTATTCTGAAATACATTACGGTTACCCTAAAAAAAATAGAAACAGAATACACTACAGTATGAGTGCAAAAACAGTAAAAATCTTGATTTCCTGTTAGTTGTGGTTTTCTTTCTGGAAGAACTGGTTTTTATTGCTAATTTTACTCAAGTAGTTGGTATTCAAGTGGTCATTTCCTGATTCTTTCTTATTGCTGGTTTGGCTGCTATTGGTTGCTGTGCCAAGCTCCAATTTCCAGCTTTTTGACCTTTATTTGGTCTAGGTTTTCTTGCTATTTTACCCTTTTTAAGGTATGTAACCCCTACATCGTATTAAGTAAATTTCTAAATGAAAATCTGCTAAATATCAGTGTTTATGTGGTTTGTTATTATAAATTTAAGTTTTCTTTTACATGTTGATGTGCTTATACATGTTTGAAATACAAATCTAGTCGCATGTTTGATTCATCTTTGATTGGGCTTAAGTGCCATATATGTATATTTACACTTAGTTATAATTTTCGGCTGTGTGTCTCAACATCCCACTATTTTTAGCTTTGTGAAAACTTGAAATTACATGTGATAGCATTATAGAGAAGAATCTGACCACTAGTTAGGTCAGATTCACTCTAAAAATGTAAATCTTTGCTTTATTTTGAGATCGCAGGTATTCTACTTGGTTTTGGCTAAGAAAGAGCATATGGTGTATCAATAGATCTGAAGCAGCCTTAGATTAGGATCATTACTGTTATTTAATGTTGTATATTTCTTAAGAAAACTTGTATTCTTTTAGCTGTACATTTATGTAAAAATGAAAATGTATCTATGGACTCTTATTTCTAGAATTGCTATAGATAGAAAATTGGACTGTTAGTATGATTTCTTGTACACAGGAAACGGGCCAGCTTGTTAAAATGGCCCGCCAAGGCCTGAAAATTTCTTAACCCCCCCCCCCCCAGGCTATTGGGCCTAAAGGGGGTACAAAAGCCAAAAGCTCTAAAGCTATACATATATATTTTAAGGTTAAAACAATATTGTATATGTTAGGCATCTAATTATTAGGACTCGATCGAAATTCAAAACGCCTTTAGAACTTGATGTAATTTTGGTATTAAGACCAAGTTGTCCAAGTTCCAGAAAACTCATTTTTTCTCAAAATCCCTGTAAATCACCTTAGGTTGTTTAGTTTCAAATCTGATGAAATCTAAAATGTATGAGTACAATTTTCCTAAACAGCATCTCCGTAATAATCGAATGTGATAATGCTGCCAAATGAATGTCTAATTGTGGTTAGAATTGTAAAATCAATGGTTCTGTTTTATGCCCTTTACCATTCTTTCACTTTAAATATGCTTTCTGCTGAATTGAACAACTCTTCTTCTTGATGAATAGTCAAGAATTAGGATTGGCCTAAGGGTTAATTGACAAATTGGGCCAAATGGCCATGGCCCAAATTTTTGTCCTTAGACTAGCTCCCTTAGTTATTAGATGACTTTGAACACATATCTTCCCTCTTAATCAAAAATATCTCTTTAGACTAATACTGCAAAAATTAGAAAAAAAATAATTGCTTCAAACAAGCATTTTAACCATCATGACCATAGTCATGATTATGTAACCCACACTCGGGTGTGGCAACTCATTCCCCTGACCACAACTCCGAAAGATAATAAAAATCACACGCTGTGAATTACGGGTGCGTTTCATGTGGCACGTTTACAATGTGTCCAAAAACGATAAGTGCACGACAATCGTGACTTGTTTCAAAATAATTCCATAAATATTAAAAGTGGCTCAAAAGGTTTAAAAATGCACAATAGGTTTAAAATATGTAAATAATTAGATAATTAGGCCAAACATTAATAGTTAAGCGGCCGTGCTAGAATCACGAAATTCGGGAGTGCCTAACACCTTCTCCCGGGTTAATAAAATCCCTTATCCGTATTTCTGGTTCGCAGACATTTTAAACAGAGTCAAAATTTCCTCGGTTTGGGATTTCAATAAATAAACGGTGTCCCGGAACACCATAAAAAATCCGGGTGGCGACTCTGAATTTAAATAAATAAATCCCAAATTCGATTTATGTCACTTAAAGTGGAAAAACTCTCCTATCCCTCTTTGGGTGAAAAAGGAGGTGTGATAGACTCCGCTGAGGATATATCTAGGCTTTTACCATTTCAAACTGCTTTGTGAAGTTGTTTTTACTTTGTTAATACTTGCGACCTTTCCCTTTCCCCTTTTATGTGCAATTAACTGGTTATCTCTTTCGAGTATTTATTCTTTTCAAAATCAAAACTGACATGTTTCTTCATGTTTTCCTTTATAACTGCTTTTCAATCATAACTGTTGTATTTACTGCTTTCATAACGTGCAAATACATGACAACATGCTTTTTTTCTCATTTATTGTTGCATAATCATGCTCAACATCGTATTCCACTCGTGCCTATACAAATCCTATAGCAACGCTTGATGAGTGGTTGCGCTCTTCCATTTTACATCACCCCTAAATTCGGAATGGCTTATTTGCGGTAAAACTAGTCGATCCGCGGTGCAGTCGACAGTTTCGTGCCTTTCCCCCTCAAGTTGTCCGCTTGAGGGTACCAGTCTAAAATCCCATAGAAACCTTACTATGTTATATTGTACATGCATCATGGTCAAACCTAGCTAGGTTAACGTGTTGTCCCCACAATAACCCTTTAAGACAGCCTTATCCAAAAGTCCACCTGGTTTTTCATAATCCCAACGGACGCAATCACGTTTTGTGCATTTATTTGGAGAAGTAAATGTTTGTATGCTAATCATAAGTGTATAAATAGTCGAGTCTGGTGGGGGTAAGGGTCCTGCTGTTGGGAATGCACGACTTGGGGAATTTGATCGACAGACCCAAGAAGATCGAGCCGAGGGAAGATCCTTCTGGGACCAAGTAGTCTAGGTTTCCTTTTCATTGCTTTTATTAATGTAATAAGGCCGAGTGTCGTTAGTGACTTTATTTCCTGCTTGTAATTTTAGTGTCGTTTTGGATTCGTCTATTTTACATTAATGAAATGAGGCATTTTGGCATCTAAGTTCTCCAAATCAACTTGTCGCTAAGCCTACCTCGGGCACAACAAGGTTCCCAAGTTAGGACACGATTTTATTCCTGCATTATGTGTTTAAATACTAAAATATTTTCTCATGATCCTCACTGACTTGGCTACCTTTTATTTTTGTTTTTGTTTCTTTCTTTTGATTATTTCCCCTCCACAATGGTTGGTTCGTGCATTCTGGCACCATCTCATATCACACAAGATCTAGGGGCCCTCCACCTCCTCCTCCTCCTCCTAGTCCACCTAAAGGCAAAGGAAAAGGCAAAATGGAAGATTTGAGCAACATCAGACAAGAAAATACGCCAGTGGAAAAAACAGAAGCCACTGAAAATCAAGGCACTCATGTTCAGAATGAGGCTATGACACAACTCGAGCAAAGGTTGGTGAAACTCCAAGGGGATCTTGAGCATGTCCGACGTGGAAAATTTATCCTTCTCACTTAGTGTTCCAGATGTCAATCATCCGAACACCCAAAACCCCATACCTCCTTAGAATACCCCAAACAAACAGAACCCTCCCACAACTCACCATTGTACAAACCGAAAAATCAAACTATTCCACCACAATGCAACACTTTCCACACTCCGAGAAACACCCCAATGATCATCCCTGAACCCCAAAACTCCAAAAATGATCACCTCTATGCTCAGGCGACAGGCCATCATAACATTCTGAGCAAACTTTCCAGCAAGCGGACATCATATGGGGGTCAGAAGAAGAAGAAACTCTAGCAGCTTTGAAGAATCTATTCCTGGAAGATGAAGACATGGATTTTTGTGTTATTGTTAAGGAGGAGGAAGAGGAAGGCCCTACCATCCAAGCTGTGAGCAAGGGATCATTCCTCAAGAATTGGACTATCAGACCATCCAGGGCCCGACGAGTCCCAGGGTAGCAAGGTTGAACAAGCATCATTTATTTCATTTTTGCAAATGATTTCCTTTTCGCCTTTTCCATTTTCGCATTTTTCAATAAAATCTCCAATGTTCCAAAACATTAGAAAATCACTTTTACGTTTCAACGAATCTGTATTTATTTATTATCATTTTCTCTCATTATTTTATCTATACATCATCACTATTCCCTTTCTTGATGAACCAATGACTATGACATGCAATGAGACAACGCAACAAAAGGACAATGATTCAGAAGAAGAGGATGTCATACCTGATGAAATTATCAGAGAAGTTGAGGATTTTGAGAGCAGACCTAAGTCCAATCTGGACAAAACCGAGATAATCAACCTAGGAGATTCAGAAACTATCAAAGAAACTCGCATCAGCATTCATTTATCGCCATCAGAGAAAGTGGAATACACACAATTCTTGAAAGAGTATGAAGACATATTTGCATGGTTGTACGATGACATGACTGGCCTAAGTACGTCCATTGTGGCTCATAAGATGCCGACCAATCTAATGTACCTTCCCGCCAGTAAAGCAAAAGCTCAGAAACTTCAAGCCCGATATGAGTCTGAAAATCAAAGAGGAAGTTATCAAGAAAATCAACGCCAAGGTTCTCAAGGTAGTTGAATATCCGACATGGTTAGCCAATATCGTGCCAGTGCCCAAGAAAGATGGAAAGGTCAGGGTCTGTCTCGACAACCGGGCCAGTCCGAAGGATGATTTCCCTTTCCCCGAACATACACATCCTGATTGACAATTGCGCCAAACATGAGCTTCAGTCATTCGTGGATTGCTTTGCTGGTTACCATCAGATTTGGATGGACGAGGAAGACACTGAGAAAACGGCTTTCATTACGCCGTGGGGAGTCTACTGTTATAAGATGATACCATTCGACCTAAAGAATGTTGGGGCCACCTATATGAGAGTTATGACAACTATATTCCATGACATGATACACAAAGAAATCGAGGTGTATGTGGATGATGCCATCATCAAGTCTAAAAGAGCCACCGATCATACAGCAGATTTAAGAAAGTTCTTCGACAGGCTGCGAAAGTACAACTTGAAATTAAACCCCACGAAGTGTGTGATCGGGGTTCCTGCTGGTAAATTGCTTGGGTTCATTGTCAGCCGCCGAGGGATAGAATTGGACCCATCAAAGTTCAAATCCATCCAACAGTTACCACCGCCAAAGAACAAGAAAGATGTAATGAGTTTCCTGCGACGCTTTAACTACATCAGCCGATTCATAGCCCAGTCCACGGTTATATGTGAACCAATCTTCAAGATTCTAAATAAAGATGCTCAGACCAAATGGACCGATGATTGTCAAAAAGCTTTCGACAGAATCAAGGAATACTTGTCAACGCCACAAGTTTTGGTCCCGCCAGAGCCAGGTAGACCCTTGCTACTCTACCTTGTGGTATTAGATGAAGCTTTCGGTTGCATTCTGGGGAAGCATGATGAGACCGGAAGAAAGGAATAGGATATTTATTACCTGAGTAAGAAGTTCACTCCATATGAGGCACGGTATTCTCTACTGGAACGTACCTGATGTGCTCTGACCTGGGTAGCCCAGAAACTGAGGCATTACTTCTGTGCCTACACAACATATCTCATATCAAGGATGGATCCCTTGAAGTATATCTTTCAGAAGCCCATGCGCACTGGCAAGCTGGCCAAATGGAAAATCCTACTGATTGAGTTCGACATTGTCTATGTGACCCAGAAAGCGGTCAAGGGGCAAGCATTGGCATATCATCTTGCCGAGAATCCTGTGGGAGGAGAATACGAACCCCTGAAAACGTATTTTCCCGATGAAGAAGTGTCATTCATAGGAAAAGACATTGCAGAATCCTATGACGGTTGGAGAATGTTCTTCGACGGAGCAGCCAATTTCAAAGGAGTCGGCATTGGAGTTGTCCTGATATCAAAAATAGGTCAACATTACCCGGTATCTGCCAAACTCAGATTTCCCTGCACCAATAATATGGCAGAATATGAAGCCTACATCATAGGGCTCAATATGGTCGTTGACATGAATATCCAAGAGTTGTTAGTAATTGGTGACTCAGATCTGCTAATACACCAGGTACAGGGAAAGTGGCCTACAAAGAATTCCATGATACTGTTGTATCTGCACCATGTGCAGGAATTGAGAAAGAGGTTCACGAAGACAGAATTTTGGCAGGTCCCTAGAATTCAGAACAAGTTTGCCGATACATTGGCTACTATATAATCCATGATACAGCACCAAGATAAGAATTTCATTGACCTTATTCCAGTAAAAATCCATAGCCAACCAGCATACTGTGCCCACGTTGAAGAAGAAGCAGATGGAAGACCGTGGTTCCACGACATCAGGGAATACTTGTCAAAGGTAGAGTACCTAGAGCTTGCAAATCACACTCAGAAACGCACGCTCTGAAGATTTTCCAACAATTTCTTTCTCAGCGGAGGAAACCTATACAGGAGAATTCCCGACTTGGGTTTATTAAGATGTGTCGATGCAAAGGAAGCTTCCAGACTACTTGAAGAGATACATGTTGGGACCTGCGGCCCACATATGAATGGTTTTGTCTTGGAAAAGAAAATACTCAGAGCCGATTACTTCTGGATGACCATGGAAACGGACTGCATCCAGTATGCCCGAAAATGCTACCGATGTCAGGTAGATGCAGATATGATAAAGGTACGCCCAAACGAGCTCAATGTAACAAGCTCTCCTTGGTCGTTCGCTGCCTGGGGAATGGACGTCATCGGACCGATAGAGCCTACCACCTCAAATGGACACAGATTCATCTTAGTAGCTATTGATTATTTCACCAAATGGGTTGAAACGACATCCTAATAAGTAGTGACTAAGAAAGTCGTGGCAGACTTTGTCCACGACCGTATCATTTGTTGGTTCGGGGTTCCAGAGTCAATCATCACCGATAACGGATCCAATCTCAACAGTGATCTGATGAAAGCCATGTGTGAGACTTTCAAAATCAAGCACAAGAATTCCACATCCCATAAACCATAGATGAATGGAGTTGTGGAAGCCGCCAACAAGAACAACAAAAGATATTGCGAAAGATGATAGAGAAGCACAAATAGTGGCATGAAAAGTTATCATTCGTCTTACTAGGATACCGCATCACAGTCCGCACATCAACCGGGGCAACTCCTTATTTACTGGTTTATGGTACGGAAGCTGTTATTCTTGCCGAATTGGAGATCCCTTCCTTAAGAATCATACAAGAAGCTGAGCTCAGCGACGCAGAATGGATAAAAGGCCGGTACGAGCAATTGGCCCTCATAGATGCGAAAAGGATGAATGCAATATGTCACGGTCAACTTTATCATAATAGAATGTCTAGAGCCTTCAACAAGAGAGTTAAGCCAAGACAGTTCACACCGGGGCAGCTGGTGTTAAAAAAGATCTTTCCACATTAAGATGAAGCCAAAGGGAAATTTTCTCCCAACTAGCAAGGTCTGTATATGGTTCACCGAGTATTGATAGGAGGAGCCCTCATTCTTGCATAAATGGACGGAGAAGTCTGGCCAAAGCCAACCAATTCAGATGCAGTCAAACGGTATTATGTGTAACTTCATATGCTTTTCTTCAATGATGTAAATTGAACTATGCCTGACCTCATTCTTGTTTAAGATGGGATCCGTAGGCATCCCTATGGGTTCGGTCATAATTCAATAAAAATCTCATTTCCCCCCGCAATTGGAAACTGGGGCAGAATTTTGAGAAGGACCCTAAAAATTCCGAAGCAAGTTCAGCCGATCGCAGCATGTACAACGGTCAGAATCATCTAACTGGCGCATAATTTTGAGGAGGACCCTCAAAATTCCATAGCATGAGTGTTTGCAATGTCTTGAACGATTTCACGGTCGTCGGTTCATCTAAATTTCTCAAAATATATTTTTACTATGTCTTCATAAAATTATGCACGTTTTCAAAATATAGCTTTGTTTAGAAAATGCCACCCCGATGACATGAATAGGATCATCAGACCAAGCAGAACGAAGCAAGCAAAGCCAGCGGGGATACGAACCAACCTTCCCCATCTACAGAACTCATAATTTTTTTTTGGATGCAGGAATAAAGAACAAGCAGGTTTCGAAGTCACAAACTTCAACACAGTCGCAAATGCAAAGTTTACTATCAACACAAAAGACCGAACATGCTCCATAGTCAAAGTTCTCACAACAATCGCAATACCACAACCTATTACCAGCTAAGAAATCCTACTAGCATTTGTTATTTGTTCCTTTGCATAGAGCCAAGACCTGCCTTCATCTTGCACGGGACTAAGCTTTGTCCCACATTTTGCATGAGGTTAAGCTCTACCTCCATTTGCATAAGGCTAATCATCTGCCTTCCGTCTGCATAAGGCTAAGCTCTGCCTTCATTTGCATGAGACTAAGCTCTGTCTCCATCTTGCACAAGGCTAATCTCTGCCTTCATTTACATAAGGCTAATCTTTTTCCTTCCATTTGCATAAGGCTAATCCCCTGCCTTCCCTTGCATAAGGATAATATCTGCCTTCTATTTTGCATAAGGCTAACCACTGCCTTCTTATCTGCATGATGCTGAGCTCCTCCTCCAATTTACTTTTTCGCCGAGACTAAGCGTTGTCTCTCAAGCATTATCTACTTCGCTTCTCTTTCGAGCTAAGCTCTTCCCTTCAATTCGCAAGACTAAGCTCTGTCTTGTCAGCATTATATTATTGCATATCATGGGCTGAAATATCGCCAACCTGTCCAAAGGCGTCATAGTCTAACGGCATCATCCTCATAGCCGGAAGACACTATGTCATGGCCTGAGGATCTCTCTCAATTTGCATATCATTATTCAAAGGCATCATAGTTCGGAGGCATCATCTACATGGCCCGAGAACATCATTTCATGGCCTACGAATCTCTCATCAAGTCATTCATGGCCCAGGACATCATGGTCTAAGGACGTCATCCCTAACCATCCAAAGACAACTTTCATAGTCCAACGGGAACCTGCATCATGTTTAAATTTATGCATAGTATACGCTTGTATTGCTTTTATTTGCAGGTAATCCGGTAAGCAATGGCTATCCCAGCTGGAGCAATCCCGCTCCAGTTCTCCCAACCGTATCAAACCCGATATCCCGCAAGCCGTTCATTCGCTCATCCCTAGATGTTGTGTCCACTCTTGTGATAACTTCATCGGTATAATTCGCCGATGAATTCGGAACTACATACGGCCCGATTCGTAAAACCAGGGATATGTAGGCAGCTAAGAAATTGGAGCACGGCCTAAACCTCTCCAACCGTTTTGCTCGGTCAAAATTGGCCATCTATCTTTACCCGACAACTCTTTCATCCTTTTCGGGTAAAGAGGGGCAGCTGTTGATACCCAATTTTTTCCAAAATATTTTTATAATTGCATATGTACCTTCAAAATCATGCATTAACAATGATTGGTATTTTTCCATAATTTCCTATATTTTGTCTAATTTATCTAACATTTTATTTCCAATAAATAATTACAAAATCGCATCACAAATGATTTCAAAGGCATTTCTTGATTTAATTCATTGTTTATGGTCCTAATAAGATCAAATTATCTCATAATTAGCTAAATTGGCATCTTTTAGATATAATTGCAATAACTTTGCAATTATAACCTAAGCATGTAATTTTATACTATTTTTTTACCAGAATTAGCCTTCTATATTTTTAAATATCAAATAACCATTTTTAAGTTATTTCCATGCATATGATTCATTTTTATAAATAGTAATTACCTTATAAAACTATTTTAATTTTAAACCAACCCAAACCTCATTAAATCAAGCCCAAATCCATTAATCCCCCGACCCAATGTCTTGTTTAATCTGGACCGTTGATCAATTTTTGATCAACGGACCAGATCCCCCCTTTACATAATTAACCTAATAGTGTACCCCCCCCCTCCCCAATCCTCATTCTCTCATTTCTATTCTCACACTCCGCCGTCATCTGCTCTCTTCTTCTCTGAAACGCTCTCTGCCCTAACCCTAATTCCCCCTTGTCGGTGCTCTCATGTCGTCGACTATGGGGGCTTACCACCATCCTCCAGCCTTAATGGCTCTCGTGTGCCGGGATTCCTGCCTTCTTTGAGGTCCTCAAGGGACCAGTGGCCATTCCATTCACCCCTGGGCATGTGCTCACCATTCTCAGGCCAACATGGCTCAATCAAGTAAGATCTTTCCTTTTTCCGGCTAAAGCTATGGGTTTCTAAGCCGGTCTCTCCATTTCTAGGTTATTTTCTAGAAAATCCTAACCTCTTCTACTCTACCTCTTAGATCTATAACAGATCTGGGGTCTTTCTAGGCTATTTTCGTTTGTTTCATGAAAAACCTTTCGATTTCTCAAAGCGTCGCTTTATTTTTCCATTAGGGTTTCCAGAACTTTTCTTCAAAATATATTTCTGGTCTTTTAATGTTGTTCTCTGATGTTTAAATGACCTTTTGTTAAAATTTCTTTTTAGTCATAACTTGTTATCATAAAACCTTAGTGTTAACACTTGTTATAATTCTGAGTCCGTCTTTGGTAATATGTTCATGTGCTTCTTTCTCATGAACACTCTGAGTTTTTGTGATTTTACCCTATTATGTCCAGTAAGGTTTATGATTCTTGCTTCTTCCGCTTATATTATGTTTATTCTATTAATTACTCTAGTCAGTTCTATCTTCTCTAGTTGAATCTCTGATTCTATGTGAATCTTACTTTACTATGTTTCTGATTTTACTTCTTCTTGCCTATTATGTGTTTATTCCGTTTGTTCATAGAAATTTTGTGTTAATTCTCCCCTTAATCAATATTGTTCCTATTTGAATCCCTAATTTTCTATGATTAACACCTTTTACTGATTTCCTGTGATGATATCTTTTACTGATTTCCGACCTCTAAGTTATTTTCTCGCCTTATTTTATGGTTGACTATACTGTTAATTGATTCTTATGATATTTCCTTAATTAGAACCTTATGTACCTAGTCCTAATTACTTGTTATGTACTTGCACTATATGAATTGTTTCCTTATCTGTTATGCTCCAGTCACACATTGATTTCTTTCCTTATTTGTTACATGTTATTACCGTTTGAAGTTAACTCCCTTAATCAAGGGAGTGCTTGCACTACTTTTGCTCTAATTGGTTCTGAGTTCCATAATTTACTGCCTAATTGTGATTCTTACCTTATTCTACCTACTTTCAAACTACTATATATATATATATATGCTCTCTCATTCACCAACCAACAGAATCCACTCAACACACACGAACACATTTGGTTCAAAAACTATCTCTCACACTCAAAGCTTTCTGCTCTCTTTCTGTGTCAGTTACTATTATTCTAAGTTAGACGGCTGCAAGCCAAAGCTAATTGTGCTCTCCTGTCCCTTCACTTTTGTGTTTACTGTCTCTTCACTGGTATGTTCTGATTTTCAATTCAAGTCCAAAACCAATATGTTTCTTTTTACTGCTTCAGTTTATCATGTTCCTAATCTCTTTTGTTTTGTTGTTCAACATGTAATTGACCTCCTTGCATCATTGCTTCATCTAGTATGCTAGTTATGTCATACCTCTTTAGGGTTAGCATGTTCTTATAAACCTGTAATATGTCTCAATGTAACTCTACTCTGTTTTGATGCTTGTGTACTGGTTGCCTAGTTCTGGTATGCACATATTTATTTGTTACCCTAAGTTTTCTTTATACTATGCTCAATCATGTTTAGTATGAAATCCATGCTATGCTCAATCATGTTTAGTATGAAATCCTATACTATACTATCTCCCAACCCCATGAATCCCCTAGAGCACTTCCGATTCTGTGACTTTGTTTTAATTAGCACTCCTGAATCTATGTCTTACTATTTGCACTAATTGCCAAGGACCCCTGTCTGTTATGTGTTCACCATACCTTCTCTACTTGTCCCCAATCATGTTTAGTATGAAATCCTATACTATACTATCTCCCAACCCCATGAATCCCCTAGAGTACTTCCGATTCTGTGACTTTGTTTTAATTAGCACTCCTGAATCTATGTCTTACTATTTGCACTAATTGCCAAGGACCCCTATCTGTTATGTGTTCACCATACCTTCTCTACTTGTCCCGAATCCCCAGTTATCCCTGGGTGAAGGTTTGTTCTCTGAGTATTGTTGAACTTGTTTGACTGACCTGCTGTTTGTTTAAATTACACAACTGTTTTCAAAAGCTGTTTTACTAAGCAATTCTCCTATTTTATAAAACTACTTCAACTGGATATCCTTTTTCAAATACTGCTTTCTTGTTAAACCTTTTCAAAACTATGTCAACTACTCTCACTCTACTCTTAGGTCCTTAAGTTCTGCCCCTCCAGTGTATGACTGCCTTGGGATTCCTGTGAGATCCTTCTGAACTCTGATGCACTGGGGCTGGCACTTCCACACTGCACTTACTCAATTATGGTTGTGAAATCTGGGTGCAAGCACTGCCCGAGATCCCTTGATGTCCTTATCAAACTCTGACACACCCGGATATGAGAAAGGCTATGAAACATTTGGGCATTTGAGGTTCTAGAAATCTGGGCCTATTTTCAGGATCCCTATAGTGTAACCTCTTATTTTTCCTTATCTATTTATGTAATTCTCACATTGGTTTGAAATAATTGTTGTAAACGAATATTGGGGATTGATAGTGAAAAGGGGAGGGTAGCCATGTTTGTTGTCGATATCAATGGGGTAGAAACCATGCCTTAGGCTTACATTTCTATGTGCGCATTAGAATCCATGTTTAGGACCAATACATTCTAAGCATGTCATGAATTAGATATCATGTTCTTAGGTTTACTGTTTCAGCATCTCATTTGACATTATTTTCATCACTTAGAAATCCTGTTTCTTGGCTAAATAACAACATTAACATGAAAACTGTTGCTACTGCATATTCTGAAATCATGCTGTAACTTTCTGTAAATCTAGAAACCATGCTTTTTTTAGGAATTTTGCATATAAATCATTTTGCATCTTATAATGTTCATACTAGATACCCTATTTTAGGATCTCATTAAGTCACACCTAGCTAAACTACTGATGCATGAAAAAAGGACACAAGACAGTCTCACATATGATTATCCTGTGTTAGTAAAACTGGTAATAATCCTTGTGTCTTTGCAACACTTAGAACAACATGCTTTAGGTATATCAGCTTCTCAACCGTTTCTTTAACAATTCTGGTCACTATTGTGCATCCCCCACCCCCATGCCTAGGCAAGCCTTAGGTAACCAACCTTTATAAAACTGGAAAAGTGTTGCTTTTGCATTTACTGCTTAATGGTTAACAGGCTAAAAATCAGTAGGCAAACTGATTAGGGCCCCTGCTTCTGGGTTTATAAAATAAAACTGCATATCTTTTGTGTTTTGAGATTCACTTAGACATCATGTTTTAGGATCCTGTCTAATAATACTACTCTTGTTTGTGTTTGAGTCGTGCTGTTTACGTGCATTATCTGTGGAGGTAAATCTAAGCCTCTTAATTGCTCTTTCATTCCTTTATCTTCTAAAGTCCTATTTGTTCTTGCTTGTCGCCTAGTATTTTCTCCTTTTAAACCTTAGGGGTCTGTCTAGAATTGTCTATAGGTAGTGGTCCTAATCTCCTCCAGGACCATTAAGAAGGGACGGGTAACAGCACGCATAGAGATCGTTAAATAAACTCGCCTAATAACCACTAAGGGGTAAGAAAGGGTAGACATGGATATGATGACCTGTGCGCTAATGCAACGTGTAGCCCCTCATTGAGGAGTGATTACTGGGCAATGCATGGATATGATCCTATAGGATAAACAACCTAGGACCCCCTATCTTTTACACATGTGTGCTTAGATTGTAAATCTTTCAAAACCTTGTATATGTGCCTAGAATTTAAATCTTTTAAAACTTTAGCACATATGTGTGCTTAGACTGCGAATCTTCTCAAGAAACCTTTATTTGTTTACCTATGTGCTTTTATTGTTTATGTGCTACCTGTTCACAAAGTTTGTTTAGCCGGGAACCGCAGTTGTGAACTTCGAGGGGTGCCTAACAACTTCCCCTTTAAATAATTTCAAGCCCTTACCCTATCTCTGGTTATCCAATCTGTGTTGGCAAATGACCCTTAGTAGGTGCCCTAATGCACCTTAACTCGTTAGGTGGCGACTCTTCAATTCCTTACCCCTTTTCCAAAAGGAAACGAGTTGTCCCAATAATGTCAAATACCATGACCGATCCGAAAGGAGAGGGAGAAAAAAGTGGGCGTTACAAATGGCAGGGTATTTCTAGATGACTATGGAAACAGATTACATCAAATATGTTCAAAAGTGTCACCAATGCCAGATACATGTTGATATGATACGAGTGCCGCCCAACAAACTCAATTCAACAAGTTTTCCATGTTCTTTCTCTTCTTGGGTCATGGATGTCATCGGACCAATCAAACATGCTGCTTCAAATAGACACATGTTCATTTTGGTGGCTATAGATTACTTCACAAATTGGGTTGAATCCACTTCCTATAAGGTTGTGACTAAGAAGGTCGTACCGGATTTTGTTCAGGATCGTATCGTTTGTCGATTTGGTGTACCTGAGTCAACCATAACTGACAATGACGCCAATCTCAACAGTGATCTGATGAAAGCCATGTGTGAAACAATTAAGATCAAGCACTGAAATTCTACACCATACAAACCGCAGATGAATGGAGCCGTAGAACCCGCCAACAAGAACATCAATAAGATATTGAGGAAAATGGTGGGAAATTACAGGCAATGGCACGAGAAGCTACCATTTTCTTTGCTCGGGTACCACACCACAGTTTGTACGTCAACTAGGGTAAACCCTTATCTACTGGTCTATGGTACCGAAGTGGAGATTCCTACCTTACAAGAGGTCGAGCTCAGCAATGCATAATGGGTACAAATCCGGTATGAACAGCTCGCTCTCATTGACGGTAAGAGGATAAATGTAGTGTGTCACAGTAAACTCTACCAGAATATGATGGCAAGATATTTCAACAAAAATATTAGATCGAGGCAATTCACACCGAGGAAATTAGTGTTGAAATGGATCTTCCTGCATCAGGACGAAGCAAAAGGGAAATTCTCACCTAACTGGCAAGGCCCTTACATGGTTCACCGAGTAGTGAAAGGAAGAGCCCTTATACTTGCAGAGATGGATGGAGAAATATTTCCAATACCTATCAATATAGACGTAGTCAAGAGATATTACATTTAAGATTATGTTTGCACTTTCTATTTGATGTAACGCTTGACCTGATCCCCATTTAAGAGGGGATACGTGGGAAGCCCTATCGGTTTGGTCACATCATAATAAAATCTTCATCCCCCCCTATGGTCAGAAAATGGGGCAATATTTCGAGTTCGTCAAATCTCATTATGTCAAGGATCACCAAGAATTGTATCGCCAGAAGTATACATTTAAATTGGGGCAGAAGTTCGAGGAGGGTCCTCAAAATTCCGAGTTGAGGAGGTTGTAATGTCTCAAAAGCGTGTCAGATTCGCCGATTCGACAAAGTTATTTGTTTTTATGCACTATCACATATTTTGAACAACTACATTTCTATAAATGATTTGTCACAAATGCATATTTTCAAAATTTTCATTTGTAATAGCCAGATGTTACCCAGGGTGACTCACACAAGGCGACATGACAAGGAGCAAAGGCGAAATGAAGAATCAAAGGCACGAACCAACCTTTCCCCCAAAAAACTCACATTTTTTCTTTGGGTGTATACATAACGAGCATGCCCGCAAAATCATAACAAGAATGATATCTTTACTGACAAAAGTCACCAGACGCAAGTGCACCAAGCTAAGAATCTTTCTTTATCATATTTAATCTTCGTCTTTCTCTTCATAGGGCTAAGCACTACCCTTATTCTTTGCATGAGCTAAGCACTGCCTTCATCATTGAATAAGGCTAAGCATTGCCTTTCCTTGCATGAGACTAAGCACTGTCTCCATTCTTTGAATGAGGCTGAGCACTTCATCCATTATTGAATAAGGCCAAGCACTTGCTTTCCTTGCATGAGACTAAGCATTGTCACCATTCTTTGCATATGGCCGAGCATTGCCCTCATCATTGCATAAGGCTAAGCGCTGCCTTTCCTTGCATGAGACTAAGTAATGCCTCCATTCTTTGTGTGAGGCTAAGCACTGCCTCCATTATTGCATAGGGTTAATCGTTGTCTTTCCTTGCATGAGACTAAGCACTGTCTCCATCCTTTGCATGAGGCTAAGCACTTTCATTATTGCATAAGGTTAAGAACCGCCTTCCCTTGCATGAGACTAAGCAATAGCTCCATTACACTGCATGAAGGTAAGAATTTCCTACATCATTGCATATGGCTAAACGCTACCTTCCTCTGCATAGGGCTAAACCCTTCCCCCATCACACACAAGCTAAGTGTTGCCATGTCTCATTCTCGCGTACAACTAAGCATCAACTATCCCTCTATTGAATGATCGATATTTCTGCGTCTTTGCATTTCATGGGCTGAAAAATCACCACATTGTCTAAAGGCGTCATAGTCTTAGGGCATCATCCTCATAGCCCGAAGACATCATGCCATGGCCTGAGGACCTCTCAAAACTACACATAATTATTCAAAAATGCCATAGTCCAAAGGCACCATCCTCATGGCCCGAGGACACCATTTCATGGCCTACGAATACCTTATCAAACGCTCCATGGCCTAGGACGTCATGTTCTAAGAACATCATCCTCAACGTACAAATACAACTCTCATGGTCCAAAGGGAATTTGCTTCATGTTTAAATTTTCGCAATAACTCTATATATATTCGTGCGCATTGTGTTTTAAGTTTTGCAAATAACTGGGGAGGTCACCGTTCTACAAACAGGAACAATTCTCGCTCCGGTTTCAATTCACAACGTTCTCATCCTTCGATCATCTCAAATGTAACTAATGATCAGTAATTGATTTCCCTTTATCCCGTAACCGCTTAAATACTTGCCTTATACATCTGTAACATTCAAATTCGCATTCATAGCTCCACTTAAAATTATCCGTTACTCATGATACCATCCTATACAAAAGATCTCTTCTTAAACACATAACCATATACCTCCATTGGTCTCATTCGACCTTGGATCCAGAACTACACACGGCCTGATTCCCGTAATACCAGGGATACATAGGCAACTCAAGAACCAGGGTTCGGTGCCCATTTTTTTCAAAGCACATCATCCCCACTCATTTCGAACAAAATTGGTCATCATTTTTTTTACCCGATAACTCTTTCATCATTCCTGGGTAAAGAGGGGCAACTGTTGATACCCAATTTTTCCCTCATATTTTATAAACATCATGTGTATTTTAAATATCCTTTTTGCATCATCACCAATTTACAAGAGTCATATAAGTATTTCTATAAATTGTTTCATAATTTTTACGGCTTTAAAAATGATTTTCTGCATTTAAATAATTCAAATATTTATTAATTACTCCTTTCAATTATTTTGTGATGATTTAATCATCAAAAGTTATTATTTACCCCCACATTTATGTTTTATAATATTTTACTTCATTTTCATGTAATTATATTTGTATTTTTGAGCTATTTACGTAATTTTACAATAATAGCCTATATTTTATACATAATTACATTTTATTATATTATTTGTACCAAAATATTATTTTATATTTTTATAATGTTAAGCTATTATTTTCAATCATTTTACTGCATAAAAATATTTTTATTATTTATAAATTATTTTAAAAAAAATTTGCATACTTAATTTACAGCCTAATACAAAGCTAATTCCTAACCAAATTACAGGCTCAAACACTTAGCCCATTCATTTTTCGCTTTCGCACCCCAACCAAACAACCCATTTTAAAACCCTGGTCATGACCCGTTCATTTAACCCGCCCCGTCTCCTATTTCGATGTTTGTCGTTAATATTAAATGATCAACGGCCCATAATAAACCATCCCTTTCTCCTTATATTCCCGTAACCCAAATCCTAATCTCATTTTCCTCTACTAGCCGCCCTCAAAATCTCCTAATCATTTTCCTCTACTAAGAAACCCTAGCAGCCGCCTCCTAATTTATCTATGATTCCAACCTAATAATGGAATCAATCCATGATTCACTTACCTATTTTGTGATACTTCGCTATTGTATACGCGTCGGTGGTGTTACTTAGTTCTTGCCCTATTTTTGGCAAGAACTACCTTCCAAGAGCAGGACTGATAAACTTCGATTTTGCGATGATCTGGGCGATATTTCGTCTATATACACTCTACAATGATTCTTGCATTATTGGTCCGATTTATGGTCGTTGGACAAAACTAGGGTTTGAAATTCTTGTCATCTCTTTTACCAGCTCTGTTACTAATTGCATGTGATCTTTTTCTTCCTTATTTATATTTATTTGATTATTTTCCATGTCTATTCGTCCTAATATATCACTATATAAGACCACCCCCTATTCCCTTAAGTGGACGGAACGATTACTATTTTTCTCTTATATTCATACCTTTTATACTATTTCTGCACTCTCGATTTGGCCGGCTGAAAGACAAGGCCACCGAAATCTTCTCTGTCGCTAGTTTCAGCACTACTAGGGGCTCACTAAAGCTCATGTGAACTCTGACGCACTAGGATTTGGGATTCTCACTGTTATCTTTCAATTGTTGTCACTGCTGAGATTCTAAGTTGCTCATTCTTTTGCTCGTTTATCTTTGCAACTAGTTGGTGTTCTTGATCCTTTATAGCCTTAATTGTCACTCCTCTACTTATTCATGAATGTGTCTTCTGTTTGCCAACATTGTTTGAACTTCTATAGACAGGCATGACCTAAGTTTCTTTGCTATTACTGTATTGTTGTATGTTTTACTGTAACTCTATTGTCCAAATGATGTTCAGCAATCCTATGTTATCTAGTAGCAAACTTGATAGGCTTCAACATGTGTTGTATACTCTCACTCTGTGCATTTCAATCAAAGGGTTTATGGACTTCATAGGTCTTGTCTGATTTGTTATGCTCATGTTAGTCTTGAATTTTTTATCTCTACCTATTATGAGTTCATATTAATGCCATGTTTTAGATTTCTGGGACCATTTTGTGGAGACTGGTATCTGCACAGAATTTATTCGAATGTGTTCTACTTTAAGAGTCTCATGCTAAGTCTTTTCGTGTACGCATTGCTACATGTTATTTCGTTTGAATTAGTCCACAACTACATCTGTTTTTTTAGATTTTCATACTGAACCCTTACTTGTGGGAATTGTTACTAGTTACCAGCATTGGTTCATGATTTTTTTATCCCGAGTTTCTTACTAGTCTTTCATGTGAGGGTTCTTTTTGAGTGTGGGATCTGTCAAACCATGTTTTCTTGTAGATCTTCATTTTAGGATTTCCTTATATGAATTGTTGCTTCTTATCTACTTTGGATTAGTTCCGAGCCAACATTGTTTTAGGTTTTATCATGTTAAGTACCTCTCCTGCAAAATTTTAATCGAAATAGCCTTTGATTGCACTTCATCCTAGAAGTTTCATGCTAAGGCTCCCATATATGTACCTCTACTTAGTTCCAGATCAATTTTGGAGAATGTTAGCCCTAAACTTTTGCTATCATGTTCCTTATGATCGAGTCTTGGTTATTTTAAAGGGTCTATCGCTACCTTGAGTTAACTTCATGAAGTTGTAACCTGTCTGGTGTGTTTATTATTTGTTAATATGAATGATTAAGCAATATATTTACTCTAATCATTTAGGCTTGGTATGTGAGGCCTGCCTTTGGTATTGAGGGTTCTGCACCTAGAATTTAGGCATGCTGTCCGCATAAAGTAATAAGCATGTATGAAAGCCCAGATGTATTACCGGGTTATTATACATTTGTATTGGGCCTGTAGTTATTTAAAATCATATGTAATCGCTTGTAAAATTGAATGAGGGGGAACTTAGTTGTTACACCCTATCTTTTCGTACGTAAAAGTGTGTCGTAAGCAAATTAATGTAGGACCAAAAATGAGATAATATTTGAAGTATATAAAGTAAGTTAATCATTTTACCTTGTAGGTTAAAAATATTGAAGATCATGAACAATAGGCACAAAAAGGGTTGAATGGTTCAGAAGCTAAAGGAAGTGAAGAAAACATGTTTCGTCGAAAGTCGACAAGTTGGGAATGTTATAACATGTACTTCTGGGGTGATACTAGGGAGATTAAAATGATAAGTAGGTTAGGTTATGAGTTATGTTATTGTATGATAGTCGTGTTTTATGTTTTGAAGTCAAGCGAGTTGTGGAATAAAAGTCGATGAAAGTCATCACAAGTTACGTTCATAAGAATTACAGAAACTTTGGGTCAATTGTAACTGCGATTTTCTCCCAATATACTTAGAGTTATGGGGTGTTCCATCCATCAAATTGAAGATCTATGATTCTATTTTCTAATGCATTAAACTGTTTGTCAATACAACATCAGAGTAGAGAGTTATGGGCATTTCTAGCGCAATAAACAGTTTGTCAATACGTCCAAAGAGGACTTTTAAAGGCCTATTTCCTTCATATATTATATTTATAATAGGGAATAATAACCAGACATAAGCTCTGCAAAAATTTCCCATAAACCCTAATTGATTGTCTCTCCATTCAAGTTCTAATTGGAGGTAAAACCTAGAGTTTGAAGAACCAAGATAGGAGCTGAGTTATCCAACAAATAAGGTAAGTTTATTGCTCTCTTTCATCCATTTTTTTCTGCTATAAATGCATGGTAAGTCGTTCTATATTTGTAAGAAGTCACGGGACGGTGATCGGAAGCCGTGAATTCGAGTTATTCACTTGTAGCAGGCTATTTTGTGGACTGGTTTGTGTTGTTGTTGGGCTGCATGTTTTACTACTGTTTTGTGGAGTTTTGGAGGAGGAAGGGCATGGATAAACACCACATAAATTCAGGGTGGTGGTCTGGTCGCTCGTCGTAACATTTTCGGGTTGTTTGACACTACTACTGTGGCCGTTTTGTGTATGAAGAGATTGGGGTGTGTTAGGCAGTTTTGTAGTATTTTGTGGTGTATATAAGGTTGAAAAATAATGTATATATGTTGTTATTTTTGTGTTATTGTGTTATTGATGTTATCTTGAATTTGGAGGAAGTAAGGATTATAGGGGAAATGACGCACGTTTTAATACAAAATAAGATTGTCGTCCGTTGTGCGATAGTTGTACCTTTCGTAACTTAATGGTAGTATTATTATCGTTGTTGTAGATTAAGGTGTGAAGAGGCAAGTTCAACTTGGTGATTGGAAATATTGTGATAAGGTATTCTAAGGCTAAGCCCTTCCTTCATTTTGTCATGATCTCGTAACTACATGTGTCTGATAAAGAAGCATAAAGCGAAGTTCATACTCCCGAATTGATATACATTATACTAGTCTCAAAAGTTACAGTATTCACCCTTATCGGGACTTTATATTCAATTGAGAATTGTCTTCTTCAAGTCAAGAGAGCATAGGGTCTATACATATACAGTATTACAATATTTTCACCACCATCGAGCTATAATCGGTGGGCTGGCCCCTATTGGGTAACCTCAGATCAGATGATAAGTTATATACTGAGCCTGCTATGGTCGAGCGCCTAGGTGCGAGCCCAGAATAGCCGAGATACAGAGCCTAGTATGGCTGAGCGCCTATGAGCGAGCCTACTACGAATGAGCAATTATACGTACCGAGCCTTATAGGGCCGGACATTTATTTTACTTACTATATTGAGAGAGTTGAGTCAGTATTAGTAGGTAAGTATATCTCCAGATCATCTTTGACTCCCAGTTACTTTTAGTTATTATATTATCAGTTCATTTTCAGCTTTCAATTATTTTATTGACTTACATACTCGGTACATTATTTCGTACTGAAATCCTTTTTCTGGGGACACTGCATTTTATGCGTGAAGGTTCAGATAGACAGACGAGTAGACCTCCTCAGTAGGTGTTTCCCGAGTTCAGCCTGATCGGTAAGCTCCACGTCCTTTGAAGTTGCCTGGTTTAGGGTTTTGTGTACATCTTCTGTATGTATGTATATATGTTATGAGTAGGTCGGCGCCCTATTCCGATCACAGTACATCCATCAGTAGAGGCTTGTAGAAATATGTTGTCAGTTAGTGCAGTATGTTAGGCTTGTAGGCCTTGTATGTATATTTTGTTGGTTTGTCAGCTGTAGTAGTTATGACGGCCATGTCGGCCCAGCTTTATCTTGATGTTTAGTCAGCGCTAGTTTCTGTTCAGATTTATATTTTGCTTCGCAAATTGTCTGCAATGTGTCCCCATGGCCAAATTATGATATTATATGTTCAGAGTCTCTTAGTTTCAAGTTGGTACGCTAGGTTAGGTGAGGCACTGGGTGCCGGTCTCGCCCCCAGGTTCGGGAGTGACACTAGTGAAAAAGGGGGTTGGGGTATTCTAATGCTTGCATAAAAAGGGTGGAAAACATGCCTATAAGGTCTATGTGATTTATTTGCAATTTTTTTTAGCATGATTTATTTGTTATTTCGTTTAGCGTGCTTTATTTATGTACACTAATAGAATCATGCCTATAGGGATCACACACACTTCACTCGTACACTATTCAAAGCATATTAGTACTCGCCATACCTGTTTTCTATGTCTATTATTGTGCACATTTAGACATAATGCTTATAGGATATCATGTTACACCCCATGTTTTCGTACGTGGAAGTACGCCATAAGTAAATTGATATAAGCTCGAAAATGAGATGTTACATCCCGCATTTTTCATACGTTAAAGTTTCGTCATAAGTTAAGCAACATAAGTTCAGGAATTAGATTATTTTGGGATTATAAGTATTATGTTATACAAGTGATAAGTAAATTTGTGAAGATGAGAGAGTAAGCAAATCGAAGAAGATGAGTTTCGTCGAAGTTTCGCAATTTGAGAAAAAGTACGGCCCAAGCTATAACACCTGGTATTTATGGATTAGTACCATATAAGGTACCACATGACCATGATAGTGAGGTGTATAATATGTGCTAAATATGAACAGTATTTTAAGTAATTTGAGATAATTCTTAATTATATGGATAATTAGTTAATTATTGGATTAGTGGGGAATTACCAAGTTAATTAAAAAAATTGGTAATTAATAATGATTTTGGATAATTCTTAAACATTATGTAGCAGCCATAAAGAGCCCAAAGGATGACTATTCATTATGTGCTATGTGGCATGTGTAGGAGAATTTGTGGCCTACAAGGATTATTATGCATAAAGTAAGAGGAAATTACATAAGTTCGCCGAAAATAAGCTTACTGATGAAGCTTTAAAATTCCAAGAATCTCTAAGACTTCTAATTCACAAGAAATGTGAATCAAAACTAAGGAAAGTGACGAATTTTGGGCAAAATTTTCATACAAAGTTACACTGCGTAATAGCAACGAGATTTGCAATTCTAAGAGAACACAGCACAATCTTTCTCAAGAACATCATACGAATTTTTCCCTACTTCGATCCGTCGTTACGTGTTGTCGAAATTGACATGTGTTGGAAGGATTGTCAAGAGAATCGGCTGAGGTATGTTAAGGCTATCCCTTCTTTCTTTTTGGCATGATCTATACGATACGAACGAAATGAGCAAATGTACAAATTCCATAAATGACTTTATTCATAGAAGTATTAGAAATTTCTATGTTATTGAATTCTCATATGTCTTATTATTCTCTTGTTTGTTCATGGGTCTCAGAAAATATAAGTTGATAAAGTTTGTTTCATGATATTAATCAGAGGTATAATGGTCTTATGACATTCTGAGAGATTTTATTGATGTATTTCTCATGCATTGCATTCATTTATACATGTACATTGACCCATGACCAGACGGTGTTATATACGCGTATATATATATATATATATATATATGTGTGTGTGAGTGTGTGTATGTATGTATGTATATGGGATATGGGAAAAGGTTCCGGCGTTATATACGCACCACCACCTGATCAGCTGGTATATGTTGATGATTTTCCCACAGTGGCCGAGATTATATGATGGGATTCCCTCAGAGGCTTGATGATGTTATGAACACATGTACCTATGCACGACATGACATACATACGCATATGCATGACATTATGAGTAGTTCATTATTTACAGAGTTATTAAGACTTACATGTCGAGTCTTTTACTCCATGTTTCTCTCATGTCTATTATTTAATAATTTTCATTCCTTAAATATTCGGTACATTATTTGTACTGACGTCCTATTTGCCTGGGGACGCTGCATTTCATGCCCGCAGGTTCCGATAGACAGGTCAAGAGCCCTTCAAGTAGGCTATCAGCTCAGCGGAAGATGTTGGTGCGCTCCATTTGCTTCAAAGTTGCTTGTTTGGTTAGTATGATTTAGACGTGTATTGTTTGGTATGGCGGGACACTGTCCCGACCTTTGTGAAAATTATGTATTCTTAGAGGCTTGTAGACAGATGTCATGTACGTAAAAGATTGTATGGCCTTGTCGGCCTATGTTCAGTGTATGAGTGGTTATTTTGGTCTTATAAGCACGTACATCTTATGTATAAGTTGGTATTACGTGTTGTATTCTACTTATCTCACTGCAGCCTTCCGGCTCAGTTATCTATGATAGTATGACATGAAAAGATATGTTATGTTGGTACTTGGTTGAGTAAGATACTGGGTGCCCGTCGCAGCCCATCAGTTTGGGTCGTGGAAAAAGTGGTATCAGAGCAGTTCTGTCCTAGGGAATCTACAAGTCGTGTCTAGTAGAGTCTTTCTTATGGGTGTGTCGTGCACCACACTTATAAGCAGGAGGCTACGGGGCATTTAGGACTGTCACTCTTTCTTCCTACTTTAGATCGTGTGGTAGAGCTCAGTTGTAAGAACTCAATTTCCTAAACTCTATCTTACTTATAGTATGACGATACCTATATCGAGGAAGGCGGTTGGTAAGAGATATAGTTGTGGAAGAGTTGAGTTAGAGGAACTCAATTTTTGCATCATGCTTATGATGGATAAATATGAGGTATTCCGCAAATCATGTGTGTACTAAGACGTGTAAGCCTCTTTAAAAGGAACCTTGAGGCAAGAATACCTATCCACATTTATGGTGAAAGACAATGAGACATTCAAAAGATAAATACAAGTTTCAACAAACAAGAGAAGCAAGATGAAGAAGGGTATGAGGCGCCCAGTTAATGAAGGTTAACAGTATTTACAATTCAGGCAAAGGAATATAAGCTTTTTGAGTTACATTCAATAGTAACAGAGGTATGTACAATTGGCTACATCGATCATAGTTATGCCCTATGTGAGCTAACATATATGGTTCAAGATAATGACAGGATATTAGGATCCGGCTGGGGTTAGAGTGACCCAAAATGGTGGATGAATTGTTTGCATTTGTAGACCTTTCTGAAGGATATTACAAATGTGCTAATAGATCTCCTTGTGAGATACCCATATGGTGCACTCTAGAATAGTATAGCTAGATATGAATACTAGAATGTTCAAAAAACAAAAAAAACTTTTCAAAGATAGGCACTGGAAGCCTAGAAGAGATAAATATTACCTTAGTGTAGCTCCCGTCCTAGTAAAGAAAGAACGTTAGGCAACCCGAAGAGCCAGTAAGTGGAGCAAGGGAGCTAAAAGTAAAAGAATGTCTTGTTTGAATTTTCCAAATAAAGTGATAGACATAAATGTTAGCGGGAAATAAGAAGAGAATTAATGAAGCATTATGAGTAAGATGTGATACCTGGATGACAACGGTAGAAAAAAATGAAATGATAGTATTACATAATCTATAGTCAAGGGAAGGAAAAGATGAGAGGTGTCAGGCCTGGGGACAACAAAAGAGTATAGGCCATAAAGTTGTATCCTCATTTCGAGGAATAAGTTCGTGACTCCAACGCGACTACCAGAAGGAAAAGTTAGACCCCACAGTACTAGAAATCAGTATGGGCTGGTGAACAAGACAAACTAAACATGAATTAGGGATAGAATGATTTGATAATATTCGGCATCATGAGAACTTCAGAGATTGCGTTTTGACGATAATATAATGGACGACAGAAGAATGTGTTTAAAGTTCATTTAGGAAGACGTTTCCCTAAAGCAAGCAATGTGAGCAAAGCTAAGCTTAAGGGACTGTATGTGCCAGTCACACTAAGTATCACCCTCACGAGTAAGGAAATTTCATTATCCTCAGTACAGAAGGATTACCGCAAGGCGAGTAAGGTTCATCGATGATGGGAAAGGACGCCAAAGATGAAGAGGTAAAACATCTATAGGTAGGTCATCCTAGCTCCAACTCTTAGTACTCCCCTAAAGGGGGGAATATGGGGTGATAATGGCATTAAGTCAGAGTTAAGCGGTTCTAGTAATTATGGAATGGTAAAAGAAGAATTCGATAAAAATGAGAAAGGGATGAGATTGCAGTTATTCAATGCCTACAGATATGCTACGATTCCAGAATATTATGCAAACACGATGACAAGAAAAGCAAGTAAGGGTTCCTTTCCGGGATGTTATTGATAAATAAGGAGCCAGTGTGAAAGGTAAGTTAAGACAAGGGAAATAAACCAAGAAAGATTACGCGGAACATTGATATGAGAATAGGCCAACGAGTAGTTGGTAGTTGATTCAGGAAGAGGCTAGTTATGGAAAAGAGGAAGTTACATATGAATCAGTAGATCGTGCAAGATAAACATGGTAAACCCCAATATAATGAATTCAACCTCGCAGTAATGTCACTGTAAAATACTTGAGAAATATTCAGATAGGGGTTGGGGTAGTTAAAGGTATCGTATGAACGTTATGGAAATAAAAGATAGTGCCATTGGGAAGACAGTCAAAATATCAGTTCAGAAGCAACCCTACAAGCAAAAGGGCATGGAGGTAAGAACTACGGATAATTATAGGTGAGTATGAACATCAAAAATTCTGTCGGGTAAATGATACAGCCAACTTGTAACTTTACAAGAGCCAGAAGTCTCCTTAAGTACTACAATGAAAAACTAGTTGAGGAAATAAGGAAGAAGGCTTCAACCTAAGAACACTAACCTAAAGAGGAAATGGTCATGTACCAACAGTCTCACAACAACATTGTATGAACTCCATAAGAATGTGGTACCTACCGTAGTTATTTAACGGGGAGTAAAATAATAAATAATATTCAAGATCATATGAGTTGTATGGAATTCCAATATGTGTGGGCACTAAGATAAGCTAAGTATACACGCAACAAGTGGCAGAACGACCAGGAGAAGTAATAACTTGCGTTTAAAGAAAGCTGAGAAGGAACAAAAGGAATTATTCGAGCAATGATCCAGAGTTAGTCACGTTGTGAATGCACTTAAGATTCGGAGTATTATCCATGCAGCATATATGTTGACAATCATACAGCCTTAGAAGACTCCAGTACGAGTTAAAAGAAAGAATTGAGCCCAGGTCATAGACAAAGAATTGAATTGTTAAAGAATTGTATCATGGATATTTGTAAGGCCCCGGAAATGTTTACTAAGAAATATTGGATTTCGGGGTGCCAGGTAGACTAATTATAATATTTATGTTCTATAAATATGATTTAAATGAATTGGATGTGGTGAATAAGTGTATGAGTCATATAATAAGTAATGTGAGGTCCAAGGAGAATCCTAAGTCTAAGCCAAATGGGAAAATTTCATTATAGGCTAAAATTCCAAAGGTACTTGCACTAGTCCACATTTTGAAGGAGCATATATAAGTTATTATTGATGAATAACCTATCAAATGAAAGATCTTTGAGTCTAGTTTCCAACTCTTCAAACCGTTATTCATTTGGACATTCCTACACAAAGTTATGATCAAATTACCAAAAGCTGAAAAAATGTGATCCTGTGTCGAATCTGCGATCGCATTTCTGTCGCATTTTTGACTCTACGATCGCAGATATGTTGCAAATTGGGCCAGTGTTGCCCAGTTTTGGGCACCTATTTTGCGATGCATTCTGCGGCCCACATTCTTGTTCTGCGGTCCATTATGCGATCGCAAACCCTGTTTCGGAGGCTTATTTTTCCTATTTTTATAACCCGACCCCATTTTCATAAATAGGTTTAGGGGCTTCATTTGGGGTCATTTTCTACTGATTTTAGAGAGAGATGAGAGCATATAGAGAGAGAAAGAAGGGGTCTAACTTCATAATCACCCAAATCTTTCTCAAGTCTTCAAGAATCAAGGAAGATAACCTTAGATTGTCCTTCATCCGGGTAAGTCCTAGGCCATGCATGTGGGTAAATTTTAGTATGTGATATTAAAGAAACAATTTGGGTAGTTCATGTTAAAATTTGGTTCAAGGAAGAGGTAATTGCCATTTTTAAACCTTGTAGTCTACTTCAAATGTTAGGTGTTTGATGAAATTTCTAAGAGAGTTACACCATGGGTAATCCTCCTAATTATTAATTGATTTCCGTTATCTCCTTATAGATTGTTATTGCTAGAGGTGTTGGTGTATTGTATAAACTTAAGGAAAATCTCTTTGAGGTATGTATGGCTAACTTTAATCTTCGTAGAGTCACCTTGTTGGTGTCCGAGCATTCGGTATGAGTTTCTGGCTTATGCATATGTGAATCCATTATTCTAATGTGTTGAGGGGTAAGATTCTATTCTCTGATTGTCCTAGTTGATTACCATGCCACCATGCTATATGA
Organism: Nicotiana paniculata; assembly: GCA_005239505.1. NCBI lineage: Eukaryota > Viridiplantae > Streptophyta > Magnoliopsida > Solanales > Solanaceae > Nicotiana > Nicotiana paniculata. The sequence continues at coordinate 49,468 of ML317323.1, forward strand.
GATTGTGAAAAGGTGATTCTTTGTGCTTATTCTATCATGTGCAAAGTTCGTTAAATGTTGAATACATCGGTATGAGAGGATGTGTTGCAAAGCAAAAGAAATGATAACGAATCAAATTGTTGAATGTATCTAAGTGATAAAGTTTGTGTAGAAAGTAATGTAAAGGAAATGTGGATTTATCTAATTGAACTATATGTTAATGGTATGCCGTATATGACTCACTGTTTGGTAAAGATTACTGTGGCCTTGATTTCACATGGTTATTTGGTTGTTACGAATGTATATTCTTGATGATGAAAATCCTTGTGATTGAATTGATTGGTTGATGTTGCTATCAAATATGATTGTAAGGTGGGATCGGGTTGCGCGCCGCAACAGAAGAAATAAGGGTGGAATGTGAATTGTACGGTGGGATCGGGTTCCACACCGCAGCAGAAGAAATAAGGGTGGAATGTGAATTGTACGGCGGGATCGGGTTGCATGCCGCAACAGAAGAAATAAGGGTGGAATTTGAATTTTACGGTGGGATCGGGTTGCGCGCCGCAACAGGAGAAGGATTGAAATAAGAAACTGTGGAACTCTCATTTGTGTTTTCTGTATCTCTGTGCAGTATTTGTTTGGTTTCTTTGACTGCCTCCTATCTATGTATTGTTTGATTTTACTTAGCTAAAGCTTGTTCATACATACTAGTACTATTCCATGGTACTAACGTCCCTTTTGCCGGGGGCGCTACATCTTTTAAATGGATATAGGTGGTTCTGTAGCAGGTAGCGTTGATCGCCGATAGTGGTGCCTTCCCTCCATCTCTTCAGCAATCTGGGTGAGCCCCACTTCCTCTCGGGGTTGTGTGTAGTTCATGTTGACTCATTTTGTTTATGTCGTTTCTTTTGAAGTATAGCCGGGGCCTTGTTACCGGAAAGTCTATGTGTTCTTATCCGTACTCTTAGAGGCTCCGTAGACACTATGTGGGTGGTAAATATATTTTGGGTAGTTGTTTTACTTACTCGTAATCGTGGCCCCGTATCGGGAATGTTGTATTTAGTATGTATGTTTTGGTAAGATCTAATGTTAAAACGTTAAAAGAGGAAAAATGGACTTTATGTTGTGAATCCACGTTTTTATTTTCTCTTGCTATTTCATATGAATAATGTATGCTATAAACACGGGGAAACGCGTTGGGTAGGAAAGGAAAATCAGGTTCGCTTGACCGGTTTCATTCAGTTAGGCGCCAGTCCCGTCCCTCGGTTTTGGGGCATGACAATATTCCATAGTGCCCATGAAAGGCTATAAGTAATAACGGATACCATCAGCCGCAAATCGGAAGATAGCTTAAGCATGCATAAAGGTTGATCAGAGGAAAGAGGAAACTAAAGAGTTACATGTAAATCAGGAGTTTGATTATTCAACCCAGAAAATTATGGAAATAGTGATTGAGAGTGTTGCAGGATCACTCTTAATAGCAGAGGTACAAGAGAGACAATAAAGTAGCCATATTTTATAACGGCTCTACAATAAAGTCAGTTAGAAAAGTACCATCCTCATAAGAATTCAATATGATGTTCTCACCAAATTGTGTATCCACCAAAGGTGCAAGTATTAGAGTAGAGCTTCAAGTTGTGAATATGAATTATACCTATGTGGAAGGGAAGTTATGAATGATATAGAAGAATGTGAGGCGATATTTTAAGGCAAGTAAGGTAAAGGTGAACACGTACGAGATATCCAAGTGCAGAAGGTTGTGAGTTGTCCATACTTCGGATAAAAGGCCAGAAGCGCTGACATTAAGTATTGATAGTAGCATCCTCAGTGGCATATCTTCCAGTTGATGATTTCTAGGTATCGAGAAGTCCAATTAAGAGAGTAAGGAAGAGTTAGAGACGACGTGATGTATCACTTGATGTTCCAAAATAACACACGGAAATTTATGGTGAAAGAAAGTTGAAGGAAGGTTGCGGGTAATATAAATAGATATATGTAGGTCGTAAGTTAAAGAGACAAGGTTTTAGGAAGACATGAGTAAGAATAAGGAAAGTCAAGTGAGAAGGCGACGAGAATGGATAAGTTATCGGGATTAAGCCCATGAAAACAAGAGAGCTAATGGTTTCTCTAAGTTATAGAAAGCTCAGTATAGCCTGAATGAACTCAAAGAAGTCTAAGACTAGTAGCATTTAGAAGAGATGGAATGCTGCTCTGAGCTTACAATGAGGATGTAATTGTGATAGATAAAGGATGACATTTGGGCCTTCGATTGAGTAATGATTTGAAGAGGATTTCATGAATTGTATGGGATTAAAATACCCACGTAAATGAATCACATTGGGATGCTATAAAATACGGTTATTGAAGTACAATATAGTCGCTAGGTCGATCAGGAAAATCACTTCAAATATTCCTTGATGCAACGCAAGCCCTAGTGGCAAGGTATTACGTAAAAATCTTCAAGTTATCGGTCGTACATTGTAGATCAATATTGAGGTGAATCAACAATGGATGGACAAAAGTCACAAAGTATGAGATGAGATTAGGTCGTCATTCTTAAGATGAACAGTAATAGGGAAGCATTAAAGGATTTAGATTTATGCATATAGGATAAGCAACGAAAGTAACCTGTATTTTGATAGCGTGATCAATCGAAGTAAGATTTATGGTATAGTATGACCTACTTAGATGCAGTAAAGTCATACAGATGAATAATAGGGCCTATGAACTGAAATATAACAATATTCGTAAGTTCAACAAAGTACCGAGCAAAGAACTTCAGTATACCTATAGATGCCCAGAGGGATATCTTGTCAAGCTCTATATATGTTTACAAGTGAGGCCTAGAGATTGGCTAAAAGCTGGAGGAAAAGGAGGGAAAAGTCGCATAGGCGCATTCACAAGGTCAGAGTCATATAGGCTGCGTGATAGAAGGTAGCAACAGTTACGAGATTGGAAGGATTCCGACCACAAGTCATGACGTGAGAAAGAGGACTAAAGGGGGAATGCCCTGGCCTTTGGAATTATTAGCCGAGCAGTTGCCTAGATGGAAAGGGAAGTACTAAAGTATTCAGAAGACATAAGTTATGAAAATGATAATTACATCAGTCAACATTCGAGGACGAATGTTCCAAAAGGGGGAATAGCGTTACACCCAATATTTTCGTACGTGGCAGTACGCCATAAGTAAATTGATATAAGCTCGAAAATGAGATGTTACATCCCGCATTTTTCATACGTTAAATTTTCGTCGTAAGTTAAGCAATATAAATTCGGGAATGAGATTATTTTGGGATTATAAGTATTATGTTATACAAGTGATAAGTAAATTCGTGAAGATGAGAGGGTAAGAAAATCGAAGAAGATGAGTTTCGTCGAAGTTTGACAATTTGAGATAATATACGGTCCAAGTTATAATACCCCGTATTTTTGGATTAGTACCATATAAGGTACCACATGACCATGATAGTGAGGTGTATAACGTGTGCTAAAAATGAGCAGTATTTTAAGTAATTTGAGATAATTCTTAATTATGTGGATAATTGGTTAATTATTGGATTAGTGGGGAATTTCCAAGTTAATTAAAAAAATTTGTAATTAATAATGATTTTGGATAATTCTTAAACATTATGGGACGGCCATAAAGAGCCCAAAGGATGACTATTCATTTATGTGCTATGTGGCATGTGTAGGAGAATGGGGGGCCTACAAGGATTATTATGCATAAAGTAAGAGGAAATTACATAAGTTTGACAAAAAAAAAAGCTTACGGATGAAGCTTTAAAATTCCAAGAATCTCCAAGACTTCTAATTCACAAGAAACGTGAATTAAACTAAGGAAAGTGACGGATTTTGGGAAAAATTTTCATACCAAGTTACACTGCGTAATAACAACGAGATTTGCAATTCTAAGAGAATACGATAGAATCTTTCTCAAGAACATCATACGAATTTTTCCCTACTTCGATCGTTGTTACGTGTTATTGAAATTGACATGTGTTGGAAAGATTTTCAAGAGAATCGGCTCAGGTATGTTAAGGTTATCTCTTCTTTCTTTTTGACATGATCTATACAATACGAACGAAATGAGCAAATGCACAAATTCCAGAAATGACTCTATTCATAGAAGTATTATAGATGTCTATGTTCTTGAATTCCCGTATGTTTTATTATTCTATCGTCTATTCATGGGTCTCAGAAAATACATAAATTGATAAAGTTTGTTTCATGATATTAATTAGAGGTATAATGGTCTTATGGCTTTCCGAAAGATTTTATTGACGTACTTCTCATGCATTGCATTCATTTATACATGTACATTGACCCATGACCAGACGGCGTAATAAACGCGTATATATGTGTGTGTGTGTGTGTGTGTGTATATATATATATATATATATATGTATATGGAATATGGGAAAAGGTTACGGCGTTATATAACGAATGACTTGTGTGGATTATTTGATGGCATGTACTTCCCTTCCTTATTTCCTTCATTTGTTTGAATCTCTATGACATGCATATCCCTTCCCTTATTTTCCTTTATTTGTCTAAATTGCTATGACATGAACATCCCCTCCCTGATTTCCTTTGTTGCTACGACATGTACGTCCTCTCTCTGTTTCCTTCATCTTATAAGATTGCTATATCATGTCTTTCCCGTCCCTATTTTATTATTTGATTCATTATGTTCTCGCACATTTTCATGAGTTAAACTGACTTCTCTCTTTTCTCTTTCTTTTCTTTTCCTCCTCATGTTCATCTTTACCATATTATTCACTGTTTTATGCACTTCCATCATGTAAATATTTGGCAATGTGTTAATATTTTGCATAAAGCATGCTCTCAACACTCGTGCTTATTATCAACATAGTGGCGCTTGATGAGTGTCCGCTTTTAAATCGGAAAGGCTTATTTGCAGTAGATTAGCCAATCAACCGTGAAGTTGACCATCCCGTGTCTTTCCATCTCAAGTTGTCCACTTGAAAGACTAGTCTTGACCTTTCTAGAAACCATATCTAATTTAAAATGTACATACATCATTCTAAAACTTGTACGGAATGAGACGTCATTGACGTAGAAACCCGTTTAGATGAACCTTGTCCAAAGTACAGTCGAATTTCCATAATCCCAAAGGGCACCATCATATTATGTGCATTACATGGAGAAAACTTGCCAACATGTTGATCATTATTGCGTAAAAAGTCGAATCTGGAGGGGGAAAGGGATAACTTTTATTTGTTTGTAGAAAGTGAAGCACGAAATCCCCAGGTTCGGTATGGTCCAGAATATCCTACCTTTTCTTATTGACTGGTGCAAAGACCTTGCACCCTGTGACAGAAACCATATGAGGAGAGTGTTTGGCGACCTGCCATCTTTGCTGAATATTCGATCAAATAAGGAACTCATCGAGGCTGCTACCATGTTCTGGGATGAGAAGCGAGCTATTTTTTGATTTGGAAATATGGAAATGACTCCTCTCCTTGAAGAAATGGGGGGTTTCTCTAAGTTACTATGAGATAGTCTAGGAATATTGGTGCCAAAGAATCGCAATCAACACAGTTTTCTGAAGACGTTGGATTTTAAGAAGAATGATGAGCTGGTCTGTCTAAAGAAATCATACATCCCATTTGAATTTCTCTATGAGTATTATGGTCATAGAAAATCATATCGCCTTCATCATGAGGAACAAGCCATTACCTCTTTGGGATGGGTGCACCGCCGGGATTACGTTTTCATAGTCTGTTTCTTGGGTTTGTGTAACGACCCGACCGGTCGTTCCGAGAGTTTAGCCCCGTTACCCCCATTTCTGCTTCATTATATGTGGTTCAGATTCATTTATGAGTGTTGGGTCTGTTGGTTCGGGTTCAGAGTGGTCATGGTGATAAATGAAACACTTAGTCTCTTAACTTGGTTCAATAGTGGAAAAGTCAATCGGAAGTTGACTTATTGGTAAACGACCTCGAAATGCTTATTTTATGGCTCTTATAGCTTCTTTAGGTGATTTGGGACTTAGTAGTGTGTTTGGAATAAAGTTTTGATGTTCGGTGTAGAATTAGGCTTGAATTGGCGAAAGTTAGTTTTTGGCGATTTCCGGTCGGCAGTGAAAAATAGGCTATCGGGGTCAGAATGGAATTTCAAAAGTTGGAACATGTTTGTAATGCCATTTTGGATATGTGTATAAAATTTCAGGTCAATCGGATGTGTTTTGGCTGGTTTCGGCATCATTGGCGAGATTTAGAAATTTCAAAGTTCATAGGTTTGAATTTGATATAATTTTGGTGTTTTTGTGTTGTTTTTGGTGTTTCGAAGGCTCGACTAAGTTTGAATGATGCTATGGGATGTGTTGGTATGTTTGGTTAGGGCCCCGAGGGGCGCGAGATTGATTTCGGATGGTTGGCAGGGGTTTGAACTTGGGAAATTTGCAGCAAATGGCTGCTGGTGTAAAGCTACTAGTGTGGCCGCACCTGCGGATGGGCAGCCGCAGGTGCGACACCGCAGGTGCGAAGGTCCATGTGCAGGTGCGGAAGGAGGCTAGGCAGAAGGAGTCCGCAGGTGCGAAGAGTTGGTCGCGCCTGCGAAGCCGCAGGTGCGGAGAAGAGATCGCAGGTGCGAGAATTTGGTCTGTTAGTGGGATTTCGCAGATGTGCACCTAGGGCCACAGGTGCGGGTCCGCATGTGCAAGGAAAGGTCCGCAAGTGCGGATTAACTGGGCAGAACAGTATAAAATAGTGCCTCCGCGAAATTTTGGTTATTCTACCATTGTTGCATGCGGTTGAAGCTTATTGGAAGGCAAACTGAAGAAAGAATTTGAGGGTCTTCAGTGGAGGTAAGTCCCGGATTATAGAAGTCATTTCTATGCTATTTTTTTCGGATTAGGCTTGTAATTTTAAGGATTAAATTAGAAAGTTTGGAAAAATGGGAGGAGGTTTGGAAACTTCTTTTGGCGATTTGGGTAGGCAATTGTGGTCTGATTGTGGTGTTCTTGGTATGTGTAGAATCATGGGAGGACGAGGTTTCTAGTGATGTAAATTTTATAGAATTCTGAGACGTGGGCTCAGGGCTCGGGTTTGGCCGAATTTTGAGATTTTTTATATAAATTGGTAGTTATCGATTGAGTTGTGTTCCTTTAGCATATATTGATGATGTTAAACTGGTTTTGGTTAGATTCGGAGCAATCGGGAGCAAATTTGAGGGGCAAGAGCATCGCAGATTAGTGTTGTGGCCCGGTGGAGGTAAGTAATGGCTATAAATCTTGTCCTGAGGGTATGAAACCCCCGACTTCATATTTCTCACTACTTTTAGAATGACGCACATGTCGAATGACGAGTATGTGGCGCGCACTGATTTTTGGATTGAACTTTGTCCTCTCCGCGGCAACTATTGAGTTGTGTATTTTACTCTAAATCATATGTTAAACTGTGTTCTAAAGACTATTGCTATATTTGGGCTATAATCCATGTTTGGGGCCTCGTGCCGACTTGTTTAGACCCCTTGAGGGCTTTTTACTGATATTTCCTCATTGTTTATTGATGATTTACACTCAGTCACATTGTGCTTACTGTTTTCGAAACTCAGCCTGGTTTACACTATTTTAAGATATAAAAATGATGTTTTGGGTCGAGTACCCCATTTTTACTGATACGTCCGAGGGGCTTTTGAGAGGTTCTGACTGAGTGAGGCCGAGGGCCTGATTGTGAGGATATGATACGCCACGAGGTGGCTTGATATTAGCGATTGGGATGAAGGAGACCCTCCGGAGTCTGTACACACCCCCAGTGAGTGCAAGTACCTACTGAGTGCGAGTGCCGAGTGTCGAGTGACGAGTGATTGGGAGGCATGAGTGACTGTGAGGTATGCCCGAGGGGCTGATTATGAGTGACTGTGAGGTATGCCCCAGGGGCTCATTATGAGTGACTGTGAGGCATGCCCGAGGGGCTGATTATGATACATGTTTTTTCCCGAAGGGCTACTTATGATTTTACCACTTTCACTCTGAACTTATGAAATATGTTTTGCCCGAGGGGCCTTTTTATGATTTTCAGCATTTTTACACTAAACTTCTTGAAAGTTATGTTGAAACTATTAGCAAGTATATTTCCAAATGATTTATACTGAAATCGGCTTTTAAGCGAGATGATTTAACGTATACATTGTTGGAAAGAAAGGTTGTGCTTATTGTGAATTGATGAATTGATTTTTATGTGTTTCTTGCTGCTCTGACCTAATTTATTTTCATTACTACTGAGTTGGTGTACTCACATTACTCCCTGCACCTTGTGTGCAGATCCAGGTGTTAGGGCAGGGTGAGCTATGTATCTGTTCCAGAGATTTCTCAAAGGTTTGCGAGGTAGCTGCATGCGTCCGCAGTCCCTCTCTCTCTCCTGCTTACTATTATAGAATTTATTTTCTTTGAGTTGTATATTTTTATGTAGATGTTCATGATCAGTGACTCCAGGATCTCGGGGGTTGTATTTAATATTCGGTATAGCTTAAACTGATTTAAAAATGTTTAAAAGAAACCTTTACGGTTTATCAGTTTAGTAAAGATGTAAATGGAAGCTTATTGCGATTTGAGTGTAGTTTTTTGGCTGGCCTAGTTCCACGATAGGCGCCATCACGACTGCTTAAGATTTGTGGTCGTGACAAGTTGGTATCAGAGTGGTAGGTTACATAGGACTCATCGGTCATGAGCAGGTTTAGTAGAGTCTTGCGGATCGGTACGGGGACGTCTGTACTTATCTTCGAGAGGCTGCGGAACCCTTAGGAAAATCTCACATTCGTGAATTCTTGTCGTGTGAACCCATTTATTTCAGTCAAGAGCGTATCTCTTGAATTCCTTCCATGCATTCGAACGCGCCCGAGAGCGCTTGGTATCAACTGTGCATCGATGGCTTGTGACTTCTATGGATGAGATGTGATTTTGGCATGTTGCTAATGGGCCAGTCTCGAGGAATTGATGTCGGATTCATTCTGTGGCTTGAATGCTGAGGTTTCGATTGTGTGAGCCGTGCATTCGAGGACTTATATGTCCGTTTGTGTTCTTATTTATGAGAATTGGTGACTAGATGGCTACGTGGTGAGTGTGATTTGATGGTTGGCTGCGTTCAGGTTGTTGATTGTGACAATAGGGTTGGCTAGAAATGTGGCAAGAACTATTGAATGTTTGGTTTCTATCTCGGTTTGGTATATGGCTTCGAGTTGTGAGTGTATTGGAAGACCTCTCATGTTGTGTAGTTATGGTGTGAAGCGGATCTTTCTGTTGGGTTATGAGTTTCTGGTGATCTCTTTTGATCTGATCATTGCCCCAGTAGCGTTCATGTACTTGATTAACGGTGTATTCCAGCCGTATTAGCACTCCTTGTTATTGTATTCATTGATGGCGTCCTGGCATATTCGCGTAGACAGGAGTAGCATACTCAGTATTTGAGGATGGAATTATAAAGATTCAGGGAGGAAAGGCTCTATGCAAAATTCTCCGAGTGTGAATCTTAGATTGGTTCGGTAGCATTCTTGGGACACGTGGTGTCCAGTAAGGGTATCCATGTGGTCAGACATGTGTGGGTAGAGCTTCCAGAAACTCGAGATTTCTATGACCACCGCTCCAGTGTTAGTTCTGCCATCAACTTCAGGTTTTTACCGCGTATTGTGATGCCTCTAGGGTAGGCGTTGTTTGTGTTTAGATGTAGAAGGGTGTAGCGATTGCTGATAGTTATGGTCTTCGGAAGTGTATAGAGAGATATTATGTTTGAGGCTAGCGAGCTTGGGTATCTCCTGCAGATTGTCCTAGGTTGTGTGATCCCTATGTAGTTCTGTAATAAGTTCTCTACTACCAGTAAATGATATATGTTGTAATTGGAGTTTAGATCGCTTGTGGAAGTTGGCATGAATGTTAAAATGGTGAATGCGAGATTTGCAGATGACTTGAGCTGTTAGACGGTGGTGTTATTATGGGCATTGTGAGTTATTGTTTGTCTCGATCGTTGGCTTTGAGCCAAGTGGGGGAGTCTGTTAATGATAAGTTGATTGCATAATTATGTGTGGTATTGGTTTCAGTTTGAGGTATATTGGTGGATCAGTTATGACCTGCAGGTGTGGGGTCTAGGAATAACACAAGTAATGGAAATTTCTTCGATATAGGTTGTAATGTATTCTATTGGGTAATTGGGTTCTATTGAATGATTTAGTGGAAATTGTAAAAGGTCTAGTGTGTGCAGTGTATGAATTTGCTTATGGCTTCAAGTGAGTGGATTACTTTCCTAGTATGTTAGTGTGCAAATGGGTCAGGTCGATTCTGTCTAATTGGTCGGTGTGATTGAGATTTACGTTGGAGGGTGTCAAAACTTATGGTATTTCTGCATCATCACGGATTCTACATATCAGTATCAGGAAGGTGAAGGTAATGGCTTTAGATTTGCAGGAAGTCTCTTCAGGGTAAGTATTTTGAATGTGGTACTTTTGGGGATATTTGAGAGAGTATTTGGCGGCTTATGAGCCTTAAACGGTATGGTTTTCTGCTTGGGTCGCGTGTGGTGAGTCTGGGTTGAAAATTGTGGCATTACGGCAGGGAGAAGTATCAATTCGAAGGTAAGTCAGAAGAAACTTGGGTAAATAGGGCAACTTGGTAGTAGGTCGGGTCGGCATGGTAAGGGATATGATTAGTTCTTGGGTGTTCATGAGGTGACGAGTTTTTACGGGTGTTTCTTAGCAATGCTCTGGGATTTTTGGTGGCCTGCGTAGCTTGATTGAGTTAGAAGGATTCAGTCCTGATGGTTTGGTGTTGCGCAAATGGGATTTCGGATAGTTCCTGATGGTTTCTACTACGGTTAAGGGTGCATATTTTCTTCTGGAATGAAGTGCGGGTGACGTGTAGTGAATTTGCTTCTAAATGGAATCAAATGGAAGTTTTTGGCTAGTTGGGTACGTAGTTTCCGGTGGCTCGGAAGGGATCAAGAAGTTCCCATAATTTCCCTGGGATGGCATGGCGTATGCGGTATGTGGGTAGAGTTGAGATTTGCATATGTGAGGTCGCGGTTCAGTTCTAGAAGGAAGGTCAAAACAAATTCCTTAGGCAGCATGGACAGTTTCAGATGACTTGGTAGATGATATCACTGTGGGGTGGCTTGATGAGGGTATACATTTTTGAAAGGTCATGTGTGGAGTTAAGGGTACTTCATTGGTATTGTGGCGCTCTCTTGTTGGATCGACTGTTGATATTCCAGGTTGCTTGGTAACACGGAATAATAATAGGGGTATCCCTCGTGGAATGATTGAGTATTTGGGATGTGTCATGTACTCGAGCGGTGGAGTTGAGATCAGATATAGTAATCTGTGCGCTTCATGGACTTCGAGACTGAGAGTTCTCATAAACAAGTTATTTTGTGGTAGTGAACTGTGAAGATGCGAGCAGAGATAGTCGGATGTTAGTATGTACCATGATTCCGTCATTGTGAACTTTTCGGTAAGTTATCTATCTGTTATAGGTGACCAGAGTTAAATTAGGGTTTTTGGTAGGCTAATATGGGTGTGTGTTCTGCACCGGATCGAAATTGTTGGCTCCGAATTTCTATTATTGAGGAATGTACAATTCGATTGTGATTGGGTTTATTCATGTTCTGGAGTGATCTATGAGTTACCCTTTGGTGTTGCGATGAGTGGTGATTATTGGTTATATGCACATATGGTGCGGTTCTAATTGGGATTTATAGCTAGATTTGAGTAAGGTAACTAATTGGGTATTGCGAGGTTGAGACGCGTTGGTTATGTACCTTCTGATTCGGGTGGCATGGTATCGTCCGGTTTCCCCCGTGGTTATGGCAATGCACCTTGAGTACTTGATGTCGAATTTCGAATGGTTATTGATTTTGGGCAAGGCGTCTTGAAATATTTCAAGTGGACCAGCGTTTGGATGAGATCGCGCAGTGTAGCGGAGTTATGTAGGGGTATGACCTTTGGTATTGGATTCGTGTGTTTTGATTTTTACGGTGTGTGCCAGGATATTAGCATGATATGGTGATAGTAATTATTAATGGCAGGATAGTCCTCTCGTGTGGATCTTTTATATAATTTGATTAACTTGGGATATTGCTATTAAGTGCACGAGTTGCACAGGTTTTGGCTTCGAATTGAATCGATGTGGTATGTCATCAGAGTGATCGTGATGGATGAAAAGAGGTCATTGGACCTAGAATGAATTTTTTCAGAATTGTCTACAGCATAGTTGGAAGGATAAATATCGGGAGTCGACTTAGAAATCTGCTATAATTCCTGTTTGGGAAGGGGGAGCTTCATGTCTGACTGATCGAACGAATAGTTGATAGTTTCTACGTGTTTCTTTCATCATCGGCAGTATATGGAAGTGTTAGAGCGAGGCATTTCTTATAAGAGGTTACGTACCGGTATTGGGTTATTCTGAGCAGTTATTGCGGTTAAGAGTTATCGCTATGAGTGTTTGAGTCACGTGGTGTATTATGTGATTTCATCTGGGGTGCGTATATGGCTTGATTCAGCATGTTCAGACTTGATCAGTTTATAGTTATGAAATTTTGATCTTGTATATTATTTCAAAAGTGGGAATTTGGTTCTAAGGTTTATGGGTCAGGATTGGATTTCGAAATTTCAATGGTGTTGTGCTATTGGACCTATATGGGATAGGGTGACGTGAGATTACCCCCGGGTATGTGAATGGTAATCTACGTAGCAGCTTGATGGTGTTGAAGAACAACTCTTGGCCCGTTCGAGGACGAACGTATGTTTAAGTAGGGGAGGATGTAACGACCTGGCCGGTCGTTCTGAGATTTTAGCCCCGTTTCCCCCGTTTCTGCTTCATTATATGTGGTTCAACTTCATTTATGTGTGTTGGGTTGGTTGGTTCAGGTTCAGAGTGGTCGTGGTGAGAAATGAGACACTTAGTCTCTTAACTTGGTTCAATAGTGGATAAGTCAACCGAAATTGGTAAACGACCTCAGAATGCATATTTTATGGCTTGGATAGCTTCGTTAGGTGATTTGGGACTTAGGAGTGTGTTCGGAATGAAGTTTTGATCTCCGGTGTAGAATTAGGCTTGAATTGGTGAAAGTTAGTTTCTGGCGATTTTCGGTCGGCAGTGGAAAATAGGCTATTGGGTCAGAATGGAATTCCAGAAGTTGGAACATGTTCGTAATGTCATTTTGGATATGTGTGCAAAATTTCAGGTCAATCGGATGTGTTTTGGCTGGTTTCGGCATCATTAGCGAGATTTAGAAGTTTCAAAGTTCATAGGTTTGAATGATATAATTTTGGTGTTTTCGTGTTGTTTTTGGTGTTTTGAAGGCTCGACTAAGTTTGAATGATGCTATGGGGTGTTTTGGCATGTTTGGTTGGGGCCCCGAGGGGCTCGGGATTGATTTTGGATGGTTGGCGGGGGTTTGAACTTGGGAAATTTGCAGCAAATGGATGCTGGTGTAAAGCTACTGGTGTGGCCGCACCTGCGGATGGGCAGTGGCAGGTGCGCAGGTGCGAAAGGAGGCTAGGCAGGAGGAGTCCGCAGGTGCGAAGAGTTGGTCGCGCCTGTGAAGCCGCAGGTGTGGAGAAGAGATCGTAGGTGCGAGAATTTGATCTGTTAGTTGGATTGCAGGTGCGCACCTGGGACCGCAGGTGCGGGTCCGCAGGTGCAAGGAAAGGTCCGCAGGTGTGGATTAACTGCGCAGAACAGTATAAAAGAGTGCCTCCGTGAAATTTTTTTTATTCTACCATTGTTGCATGCGGTTGGATCTTATTTGAGGGGAAATTGAAGAAAGAATTCTAGGGTCTTCAGTGGAGGTAAGTTCTCGGATTATAAAAATCATTTTTATGTTATTTTGTTCGGATTAGGCTTGTAATTTGAAGGATTAAAGTATAAAAAGTTTCGAAAAAATGGGATGAGGTTTGGAAAATTCTTTTGCCGATTTGGGTACGCAATTGTGGTCCGATTGTGGTGTTCTTGGTATGTGTAGAATCGTGGGAGGACGAGGTTTCTAGTGATGTAAATTTTATCGAATTTCGAGACGTAGGCCCGAGGCTCGGGTTTGGCCGAATTTTGAGATTTTTTGTATAAATTGATAGTTTTCGATTGGGTTCTGTTCCTTTAGCATATATTGATGATGCTAAACTTGTTTTGGTTAGATTCGGAGCAATCGGGAGCAAATTTGAGGGGCAAGAACATCGCGGATTAGTGTTGTGACCCGGTGGAGGTAAGTAATGGCTATAAATCTTGTCCTGAGGGTATGAAACCCCGGACTTCATATTTCTCACTGCTTTTAGAATGACGCACAAAGTATGTGGCGCGCACTGATTTTTTTGGTTGGACTTGGTCCTCTCCGCGGCAACTATTGAGTTGCGTATTTTACTCTGAATCATATGTTAAAATGTGTTCTAAACACTATTGCTATATTTGGGCTACAAGCCATGTTTGGGCCTCGTGCCGACTTGTTTAGACCCCTTGGGGGCTTTTTACTGCTATTTCCTCACTGTTTATTGATGATTTTGCACTCAGTCACATTGTGCTTACTGTTTTCGGAACTCAGCCTGGTTTACACTATTTTAAGATATAAAAATGATATTTTGGGTCGAGTACCCCATTTTTACTGATACGCCCGAGGGGCTTTTGAGAGGTTCTGACTGAGTGAGGCCGAGGGCCTGATTGTGAGGATATGATATGCCACGAGGTGTCTTGATATTAGCGCTTGGGCTGAAGGAGCCCCTCCGGAGTCTGTACACACCCCTAGTGAGTGCAGGTACCTACTGAGTGTGAGTGCTGAATGCCGAGTGACAGTGATTGGGAGGCATGAGTGACTGTGAGGTATGCCCGAGGGGCTGATTATGAGTGACTGTGAGGTATGCCCGAGGGGCTGATTGTGAATGGCTGTAAGGCATGCCCGAGGGGCTGATTATGATACATGTTTTTGCTCGAGGGGATACTTATGATTTTACCACTTTCACTCTGAACTTTATTAAATATGTTTTGCCCGAGGGGCCTTTTTATGATTTTCAGCATTTTTACACTAAACATCTTTAAAGTTATGTTGAAACTATTGGCAAGTATATTTCCAAATGATCTATACTGAAATCGACTTTTAAGCGTGATGATTTAACGTATACATTGTTGGAAAGAATGGCTGTGCTTATTGTGAATTGATGAATTTATTTTTATGTGTTTCTTGCTGCTCAGACCTGATTTATTTTCATTACTACAGAGTTGGTGTACTCACATTACTCCCTGCACCTTGTGTGCAGATCCAGATGTTAGGGTAGGGTGAGCTATGTATCTGTTCCAGAGATTTCTCGAAGGTTTGCGAGGTAGCTGCATGCGTCCGCTGTCCCTCTCTCTCTCCTGCTTACTATTATAGAATTTATTTTCTTTTGAGTTGTATATTTTTATGTAGATGCTCATGGCCGGTGACTCCGGCATCTCGGGGGTTGTATTTAATATTCGGTATAGCTTTAACTGTTAAAAATGTTTAAAAGAAACCTTTACGAGTTATCAGTTTAGTAAATATGTAAATGGAAGCTTATTGCGATTTGAGTGTAGTTTTTTGGCTGGCCTAGTTCCACGATAGGCGCCATCACGACTGGTTTAGATTTGGGGTCATGACAGTTTGTTGATATTTCCAATGCAAGGGGGAAGAATTCATACTCGCTTAGCCATGTTCACCATGACATTACTGGAGGCTATCGAGGGACAAAAGTACACTATCATCCCGATGATCTTACCTGAGATGTACCTTGCTCTGGATTGGTGCAAGCATGGGTCTGGACACTTTGAGGGTTGTAATCTTTTGCTACAAGTTTGGCTGCTGGAACACTTTCAGAGGTGTGAGTATCTCTAGGAGCTTCTGCGAAGGCCACTGAGTTACTACATAGCCATTTCAGACAGGTTTGCAAAGCTTGGAAAAGCTGTATGTTGGTGCATTTCTTCAGCAATCTGACAGATGAGCAAGTGCATTGGAAGTTTGAATGGTTTCCTACTAGTGAGTTCATTATCATATCCAAAGGAATTACTCACTTAGTACTGATCAGGCTACAAGGCATCTACCCTTACGCTCCTATTAGGGTAATGAGGCAAGCTGGAAGGAAACAAGTCATACCTCGGGTTTCCTACATGGTTTAGTATAAAGTAGATTTCAAAGGTGATGTTATCCCATTCAAGTTTGATGCGCACACATGTGGAACCAAAAGATCATCGTGAAAGGAGATACTGTTGAACCAGACAGGTATCACGCCAGTCATATGTACTACTATCTCTCATGGTTGGAGAACGACATAGTTGGGGACGTCAAACCAGGGATCAATATAAACGATAGGATCATAGACGAGGTGGCTGAGGCACAGGTTAAGTATAAGAGGCTACGCAAAAGGGCGTTCGAGTCCGAAGCTAAGCATCTGGAACAACATAAGTGAACATGGAGGCGATAAGGGAATGGAAGGAGACTGCCAATAAGTCGACAGAGAGGTTAGAATATCTTGAGCAAGGATAGATGGAGATGAAAGGGAATATGAGAAAGAGGCTTTGGTATAGTCAATGAATTGATGATGATGAATGAGGGAAGATGGAAAAGGCTTACTTGCTACGGCACATGCATGATCTAGGGAATGTGATTGATGGGGTCAGGAGTCAAGCATGGAGAAGGTCCTTAAGGGACCAAGTAGATTAGGAGATAATGTCCTTTACTGCTTTCCAGATTAGACTATATCTCGATGTAATAAGGCTTAATGTCATTAGTGACTTTATTATTATTGTTGATTTAGTAAAAGATTGATTTGGCTTATTTTCGCACTAATGAAATGAGGCAAACATTGGCATGAATTTACTCCAAGTCTATGTGCTGCTTAGGCCTACCTAAAGCAGAATGAGGTCCCCAAAATTAGGACGTGAATTATTGCATGAACTTATGTGATACGTGCTTAAATATTGCAAACACTCATTTACTTCGTCTTACTGACTTGGAACCCTTTGTTTTATGTCTTTTGATTATTCCCACTCCCAAAGGTTGGTTCGTGCATTTTTGCATCATCAGCATACCACACCAGATCCATAGGTCCTCCACCTCCTCCTCCACCTAGAGACCCGAAAATTAAAGACAGGCAAAGGGAAGATGGATGATTTAAGTGGTATTCGAAAAGACAATGCTACCATAGTAGAGAGTGTTGAAACCTCGGACAGAAGAAGTACGTCAAGACAGAATGAGTTGTTCATACGTTTGGAGCAGAAATTCCTTTATATGATTATTTGTTCACAGTTAGTCGTTTAATTTAGAACAATTAAGTTGTACCTTTTAACCTCTAAAAACTTGTATCGATTATCTATATAGCTTAATTGTTGCTCGATTTTCTTTACACTTGTTCATAATAGAACCTTTAAATTCTTTGTCTTCCCTCTCTTATATGATCTCATAGGGCAGTTATAATCTAATAATTCACATAGTGTGAACTTCGACCGGGACCAACAGTTGTGGACCTCATAGAGTTCCTAACGCCTTCTCTTTGAGATAATTTGAGCCCTTACCCAATCTTGGTGACTTATACTAGGTAAATCAGATTCATTCACAAATAGGTACCCTAACGCGCCTTAAAATATTTAGGTGACGACTCTTCTCTTTTAATACCTATTTAAAAGAGTTGTCACACGTCGATTTATCCCACTTTCGCGAGAAAAAGGGATGCGGCAGCTTCATATTTTATTTTTTCAATATGTCGAAGGTTTCCTGCAAATGTTTCAAATGGTCCTTTGCTCGCAGGGGCTTAACTAACATGTTGTCAGTATAAACTTCCATTGAATTTCCTATTTGCTCTTTGAACATCTGGTTTACTAGGCGTTGATAGGTGGCACCAACGTTCTTTAATCGGAAAGGCATTACATTATAGCAGTAGGTGCCAAATTTAGTGAGAAAGGAAGTCTTTTCTCGATCGCCCAGGTCCATCCGAATTTGGTTGTACCCGGAATAGGCATCGAGAAAGCTGAGTATCTCGTGCCCGGCCGTCGCGTCAATCATCCGATCGATGCTAGGCAAAGGAAAAAAATTCTTAGGGCATGCCTTGTTCAAGTCTTTGTAAGATACACACATTCTTAGATTATTTTCCTTTTTAGGCACTACCACTAAATTAGCTAGCTAGTTCGGGTAGTTAACTTCCCGAACGGATCCTATTTTAAGGAGTTTATATACATCTCCCTTGATGAATGTGTGCTTGACCTCGGACTGTTGTCTCATTTTCTTCTTAACCGGATGGAACTTTGAGTTCAAACTCATCTTATGAGTGGTCACCTCCAGCGGTATCTCTGTCATATCAAGATGGGACCAAGCAAAATAATCTATGTTAGCTATAAGGAATTTAATGAGTTTTTTCCTGAGCTGGGGAGTTAATCCCGTGTCAAGGTATACCTTCCGATCAGGCAAGTGTTCGATCAATATGACTTGCTCCAGCTCCTCGACCGTTGATTTAGTGGCATCGGTATCATCAGGAGCTATAAAGGATCTCAAAATTCCATAATTGCCTTCCTCATCAGCTCCTCGATCCTCCGATCCGACTAAGACCGGCATCTGTGGTTGATATTTGACTTCAACCTTTCTGATCGGTTCTATGTTACTTAATGTCAGGACGTAGGGCACCGAGAGTACTTCATCGACTGCAAACATCTCCTTTACAGCCGGTTGTTCTCCGTATAGTACCCTCTTGATTCCTCCCATAGTAGGGAATATTAATGCCTGGTGTAAGGTCGAAGTTACTAAACCCATGGTCTCCCGAATAGAGCGTCGTATCTCATGTCCCCTACGATCACATAGAGATTTGTTTCCTGGATGGTCCTGTCGGTGTTCACATGTAGAGTTATCTCCCCTTTAGTGGTTTCACATGCCATGCTAAGCCCGTTCAACACCCGGACTGCTGGCACTATTTGATCTTGTAACCTCAACTGCTCTAAGACCCTCGATTTTATGATGTTGGCTGAGCTACCTGGACCAATCAACACACGTTTAAACCGAGATTTATTGATATGTACAGAAATTACCAGTGCATCATTATGAGGTTGTATAATGACCTCTTCATCCTCGTCACTGAACGAAATGGTTCCTTCCAAGATATAATCTCGGATGTGTTTCTCCCTTGTGATTGACACTTTAGTACGTTTTATCATCGGCGCTTGAGGGACATCGACCCCCCCCCCCTGATGATCATGTTGATGACGTGTTGGGGTTCCTCTTGTTTACTCTGTTTGTTGGTGTCCCTATTCCCGAATTGGTTTTTGGCTCGATCAGTCAGAAATTCCTGTATATGTCTGTTATTAATTAACCGGGCAACTTCTTTTCTCAATTGTCAACAGTCCTCGTTCTTGTGGCCATAAGTGCAGAGTTTCATGACCCAAAAACCTAATATGTCGTGATGGCGCCTATCGATTGTACTAGTCAATCCGACTTTCCCAAAAAACTTCAGAATCAAATATAAAAATAATATAAAACTTTCCATATCAGGAATTTTCATAAGATCAAAGTTAAACTAACAATAGAAACAAAGTGCGGAAAACTAGCCCCAAACATAGGGGTGTCACCAAGTCATGAGCGTCTAAGTATCAAAACTAATACATCCAATGTCTAAATATTAGTACAAAGCATAAAGCAATATGGAAGGAGTAACAAGGTCATGCGGACGCTGGCAGCTACCTTGCAGTCTCCGGAATTCAAACACGCCTGAACTCAACGGTCTCCATGCTCAGACACACCTAGATCTGCACATGAAGTGCAGGGTGTAGTATGAGTACAACCGATTCAGCAAGTAACAGAAATACATAAGGAATTGAGAAGTAGTGATGAGCTACACAGGACATTTTATTTGATAATTTTCAAAGTTTAAGAGTAAACACAAGTAAAATCAGTTGCATAATCAAGTAAACCAAATATCAGCTAAATGCAGCAACAAAGAGAAACAGATACAACCTCACATATTCTGTCACTCAAGCCCTCAATAAATCAACACTCGACTCTCAGCCCTGAATGCACACGCTCAATAGGTATTTGCGCTCACTGGGGGTGTTCAAACTTCGGAGGGGCTCCAACAGCCCAAGTGCTATAATCTGCACGGACAACTCATGTGCTACAACATCATATCAGAATCTGCACAGACAACTCACGTGTCACACGTAAAACTCACATGATAAGGTATAATACCTCAAAACAGGCCCTCAGCCTCACTCAGTCATGAACCTCTCTAGTCTCAGAGCTCTCAATAAAGAAAGGGAAAACAACCCAAATCAAAGTGTTACATTGTATCAGCAGGGAAATAACAGAGAGTGAGGTAAACATGTACAAGAATCACTATGATTGAGCATAACTACCATGAGCAGGTACATAGCCTAAGCATGATTTCTAACATGCAGGGCAGTCAAATATCTAGAAAACAGAAATGCATATAAACACCAATAAAGGCTATTAGACTTCACAATCTCACGGGAAGAACCAAGTCTCAATCCCTCATGGCGTACACCCACACGTCCGTCACATAGCATGGGCGTCACCTCCAAACAGTCACATTACACCAAACTCCGGGTTTCATACCCTCAAGACCAGATTTACAACTACTACTTACCTCAACCATGAAGAATCCTACTCCGGAATGCCCTTTCCTCTCGAACCGGCGTCCAAATGTCCCGAATCTAGCCACAAGCAATAAAATATGATCAATATGGGCTAAAGGAATCAATTCCACCAGAAAAATACCAATTTATAGTAAAAACCCGAAATTGGCTCAACCCGGGCCCTGGCCCACGTCTCGAAATCCGACAAAAATCACAAAACCAAAAAGCCCATTCACTACGAGTCTAGTCATACATAATTTACCAAAATTTGACCTCAATTGGCCCTCCAAAACCCCAAAATTCACTCTCCAAATTCCCAAGCCCTAATCCCCCAATTTTCACTTCAAAACCTCACTAATTAAGTGAAAAATCAATGAGAAAACACCATTACTAAGGATAATTAGGCTCAAGGGACTTACCTCAGTGATAACCCTAGAATTCCCTTCAAACATCTCCTCAAAATCTCCAAAGTCTATGTTCCAAAATGTGGAAATGAGAAGAATTCCCGAAGTCCTCTATTATACTTTCTGCCCAGCAAAACCGCACTAGCGGTACAAACTCCGCATCTGCGGGGCCGCATCTGTGGGGCCGCATCTGCAGACCAAGCTCCACTTCCGGAGAAAATCACTTAAAGCACTGCAACTGCTTCTGTAGCCAAAGACCGCATCTGCGATCATCACGGTTGAGGAAACCACCTTGCACCTGCGGCTCCCTCTCGCACCTGCGCCTAGCTGCCCGCATCTGCGACTCTCGTAGGTGCGGGAATATCTTTGCACCTACGGTTCCTGCCCAAGGACTCCTTGGCCGCATCTGCAGCTCCTCCTTCGCTTCCATAGGCTCCCACCTGCGGTTCCCACTCCGCAGGTGCGAAAATACTAGTGGCAGCAGCTTCAGCTGCATTTTCTCAACTCCAAACACTCCGACAACCACCCGGAATCATCCCGAGGCCCTCGGGACCCCAACAAAATATACCAACAAGTCATATAACCCATACGAACTTAGTCGAACCTTTGAATCGTCCAAAACAACATTAAAACACAAAAGTACACCCGGATTCAAGCCTAAGAACTTCTAGACTTCCGAATTTCGCAAACGATGCCGAAACCTACCAGACCACGTCTGATTAATCTCAAATTTTACACACACCTCAAAAATGACTCCACAAACCTACTCGACCCTGATATCAAGATTTCCACTGCCGACCAAAATTGCCGAATTTCCAACTTTTGTCAATTCAAGCCTAATTCTACTACGGACCTCCAAATCACCTTCTGGACGCGCTCCTAAGTCCAAAATCACCTAATGAAGCTAACGGGTCCATAAAAATTCAAATTCGAGGTCATTTACACACAGGTCAACATCAAGTTGACTTTTCCAACTTAAGCTCCTACTAAAGTGACTAAGTGTCTCAATTCCTCTCCGAAACCGCTCCGGACCCAAACCAACCAACCCGATATGATATAATACACTTGTAAAGCAAAAAAGGAGAAGAAATGGGGGAAATGGGGCTATAACTCTCGAAATGACCGGTCGGATCGTTACATCCTCTCCCTCTTAAACAAACGTTCATCCTCGAACGGGTCTAGAAACATACCTGGAGTCTCAAATAGGTGTGGATATCTGCTCTGCATCTCTCGCTCAGTCTCCCAAGTGGAATCCTCCATATGCTGACCCCTCCACTGCACTTTCACTGAAGTTATATCCTTTGACCTCAACTTCTGAACTTGCCGATCCAAAATGGCCACCGGCTGCACATCATAAGTCATATCACTATCCAACTGAATCGTGCTAAAGTCCAAAAAATGGAACGGATCGCCTATATACTTTCGGAGCATAGAGACATGAAACACCGGATACACACTCGACAAGCTGGGTGGCAAGGCAAGCTTGTAAACCACCTCCGCTATCCTCTGAAGCACCTTAAAAGGCCTAATGAACCGGGGGCTCAACTTGCCCCTCTTCCCAAACCTCATAACACCCTTCATGGGTGATACCTTTAGCCAAACCTTCTCCCCGACCATGAAAGACACATCACGGACATTCATGTCCGCATAGCTCTTCTTCCTAGACTGCGCCGTGCGAAGTCGCTCCTGAATCAATTTCACCTTGTCTAATCATCCTGGACCAAGTCTGTACCCAAGAGCCTAGCCTTACCATGCTTAAACCATCCCACTGGGGACCTACACCACCTCTCATATAAAGCCTCGTACGGTTCCATCTGAATGCTCGAATGATAACTATTGTTATATGCAAACTCCACGAACGGTAGAAATTGGTCCCATGAACCCCTAAAATCAGTTACACAAGCGTGTTACA
Source organism: Nicotiana paniculata (assembly GCA_005239505.1). Taxonomy (NCBI): domain Eukaryota; kingdom Viridiplantae; phylum Streptophyta; class Magnoliopsida; order Solanales; family Solanaceae; genus Nicotiana; species Nicotiana paniculata. The sequence goes on from ML317323.1 coordinate 72,344, forward strand.
TGTTCTCCAATATCTGGATAGCGCTCAGACTGCCCGTCCATTTGAGGGTGAAAGGTTGTGCTCAACTCAACATGAGTACCCAACTCTCGATGCACGGCCCTCCAAAACTGTGATGTAAACTGTGTGCCCCTATCTGAAATTGTCACGACCCGAACCTATGGGCCGCGACGGGTGCTTGAGTCTTACCTGTCAAACACCCCTAAACATGCGTCTAAGATATGAACCTGAATAACATCTGTTGAACTACGAGAATCATGTACATGAAGGAAATCTGCAGAAAAGGGCATACATACATATACGTACAACATACGTAGGACGAGCCGACAAGGCTGCTATAGACAACTATACATCTCAAAACTGGAAGCCGGTAAGGCCACATACTATCCAACTAGACATACTGTCTACAGACCTCTAATAATAACATAACTGTAAAAAGATGGGACTGAGCCACATCATAACCATATATATCTATATACAAACGTATAGTACCAAAATCAAAAATAGCTCCGGATTAAGTGGAGCACGCCAACTCTCGCTGATTAGGGATCCTAAGAAGGGGGACCGTCAGTTTGCCTACCTGCACTTGCGGGCATGAAACGCAAGCCCCGGGAAATAGGGGGCCAGTACGAATAATGTACTGAGTATGTAAGGCATGAAAATCAGTACATAAGAGACAGATGAAATATGGAATAAAGAAACCCATCTGTAAATCTGAATAACTTTACAAATCCTGAAACATTTATAATGTCATGTACATGCATATAAATGTCATTTAATGCATAGGTTTGTACGTACATAACATCATCAAGCCTCTGAGGGCATCCCATCATATCATCTCGGCCACTGTGGGAAAATCATCAACGTATACCATCTGATCAGGTGGTGGTACGTATATAACGCCAAAACCTTTCCCATATCCCATATACATATATATACATACATATATATGCGTATATAACGCCGTCTGAGTCATGGTTCAGTGTACATGTATAAATGCATGAAATGCATAAGAAATACGTTAATAAGATTTTCTCAGAATGCCATAAAAATCAATATGCCTTTCGGATAAACATTATCAAATACGTATTTCTCTGGGACCCATGAACAGAAGATTAAAATAATTCACATGGGGAATCAAGAATATAGACACCCCTAGTATTCCTATGAATAGAGTAATTTATGGAAACTGTGCGTTTGCTCATTTCTTCAGTATAATTTGGACCATGCCAAAAGAAATAAGGGATGGCCTTAACATACCTGGAGTAGGAAAAAATCCATATAATATTCTGTTGGAAACCTTCATAGATTGAACTTAGAACCCAAAAATCGGATTAAGCTTCTGCGTTTTGAAACTGATGAACGAAATCTTTTTTTTTCTTGGCGTTAAAGTGCCTGGACGTTGGAGCTTCTGTTCTTCTAACATTTTCCTTTTATGAAAATTAGCTTCTAAACTCAAACTAAGAAAGTAAGCTTTCTTGCTTTCCTTTAGAATGAGTAACATTAATGTGTTCTCATTATTTGTTCCATGTTGAAATATATCAAGACTTGTACATGTCTTGTTTTGGATAATCATTCTTTTAGTTGTTTAATTGAATTACATCATAGATAGCCACCTAATATATTTAATTACTTAGTCACTTCATGTGGTAAGCTAGTGCTGCCACATGTCTTTGGAGTATAATTAATTAATTTTTATCCACTTATTAGTTAACTGGGTAATGTCCTGTTACCCGGTAATTAATCAATTACCCGCATAATTTAAAAATTATCTCAAACTACTTAAAATTCTACTTATTTTTAATATACTTCATAAATACTTTATAAATTATATATATCATATTATCACGGCCATATGGTACCTTGTATGGTACTAGTCCATAACTATCGGGTAGTATCGCTCGACCCGTACTTTATCCCAAATTGTCCACTTTCAACGAAACTCGTTTTCTTTAATTCGTGTACCCCCTTTTATCCTTCATAACACTTATTTATCGCTTGTTATAAATAGCGTAAGTACGTTAACGTCAAGATGATCTCATCCCCGAGTCTACGCCAATTAACTGAAGACGAAGCTTTTAACATACGAAAATGTGAGGTGTAACATTCTTCCCCCTCTTAGAAACATTTGTCCTCGAATGTTCAACTCCTCGTGATCTATATAACTTTGGCAGGGTTGCCCTTGTAACAACACTACTACCAACTCTCCTCGTAGATGCTTAATAACCCAACGCCACACAGGACCACAATTATGAATAATGACCATGGCCTCACACGACCAACAACAATAACCAACACAAGAATTTATACACGTATCTTATGGTTATGACGTCTCAGTCGGACCCTTCTCTGGAGGAGGAAATAAGTACGGATATCTAGACTTCATGTCTTCCTTGGCCTCCCAAGTCATTCTTTTTTCCACATTGTTGTTCCTCCAAAGCACTTTTACGGAGGCTACCTCCTTATTCCGTAGCTTGCGGATTTGTCGGTGTAGGATGGAAACCGGAATTTTCTCGTATGACAATTCCTCTGTAATCTGTGCATCATTCATGGGCACTACTCGGGTATGATAGCTAATGCATTTCCGTAACATAGATACGTGAAAAATCGGATGGACAGACTCCAATTCTAACGGCGATTCTAACTCATAAGCTACTTGGCCCACTTTCCAATTGATCCTATAAGGCCCAATATATCATGGGCTAAGTTTACCTTTCTTGCCAAAATTCATCACACCCTTCATAGGTGAAACCTTTAAGAATACCCAATCATCAACCCCGAACTCTAAATCTCGTCGCCGCACGTTAGAATATGACTTCTGGCGACTCTGAGTTGTCAATAGTCGATCCCGGATAAGCTTCATTTTTTCTATGGCTTGCTGAAACAGGTCTGGCCCATGTAATCCAGATTCTCCAACATCGAACCACCCTATAGGCTACCTACACTTTCGTCCGTAAAGAGCTTCGTATGGAGCCATCTGAATACTGGAATGGTAACTATTATTATATGCAAACTCAATAAGCGGCAAATGATCATCCCAGCTACCTTTGAAATCTATCACACAAGCTCGTAGCATATCTTCCAGTGTCTGAATAGTACGCTCAGCCTGTCCGTGTGTCTGGGGATGAAATGACATACTAAGACTTACTTGAGTCCCCAATCCTTTTTGGAAGGACCTCCAGAAGTTAGCTGTAAATTTAGCTCCTCTATCCGAGATAATAGATACAGGGACACCATGCAGTCGTACTATCTCCTTAATATAAATCCTTGCATAATCCTCGGAGGAATATGTAGTTCTAACGGGCAGAAAATGGGCTGAATTTTTAAGCCTATCAACAATCACCCATATCGAATCGAACTTACGCTGGGTACGAGGTAAGCCTATGATGAAATCCATATTGACTATTTCCCATTTCCAAGTCGGAATCTCCATAGCCTACAATAATCCATCGAGTTTTTGATGCTCAATCTAACCTGCTGACAGTTAGGACACTGAGCAACAAATTTTTCTATATCCTTTTTCATTCCATCCCACCAATATACTTCCCTGATATCATGATACATCTTTGTCGCTCCTGGATGGATAGAATAATAGGAATAGTGAATTTCTCCCATAACCTGCTGACGCAGCCCTGCAATATTAGGCACACATAATCGTCCTTGATATCTGAGGACTCCATCTTCTGTAATTTCAAATGGCGTCTTCTCCTTTTGAAGAGTGGTATCCCTATAATGAACTAGCACAGGATCCTTGTACTGGCGTTCCTTTACTTCAGTTACTAAAGAGGATGTTGCTGTATCCTGAATAGTGATTCAAACATCACCTGAGTCCAGTAACCGAACTCCAATACTATCTAGTTGATGAACCTCATGGGCTATTCCCCTCTTTTCTGACTGTAAATACGACAGGCTACCCATAGATCTACGGCTAAGGGCGTCGGCTACTATGTTCGCCTTTCCTGGATGGTATAAAATACCAACGTCATAATCTTTAAGTAGCTCCAACCATCTTCTTTGATGTAAAAAAAATTATTTCTTTTTCGAAGATATACTGGAGGCTCTTATGATCCGCATAGATATCAACATGAATTCCATACAAGTAGTGTCTCCACGTCTTTAGTGCATGACTCACCAGGGCTAACTCTAAATCGTGGGTCGGGTAGTTCTTATCGTGCGTTCTTAGTTGTCTAGAAGCATAAGCTACAAACTTACCATGCTACATCAGCACACGACCCAACCTAATGCTTGAAGTGTCACAATAGATAACATAACCATCGGTCTCTTCTGGGAACGGTAGAACCGGTGCTGAAATTAATCTGTCCTTCAATGCCTGGGAACTCCGTTCGCAAGCTTTGGTCCATTAAAACTTGGCTCCCTTCTGAGTTCACTTATATGGGTATTCTAATCCTTCACAATTCATGAAATTCCCCTCTTCGAAGACCCAAACTTCATCCTTTATTTATCACAGTTACGCCTTTATTCTTCTACTAGGGTAGCATTTCATCTATTCCAAATGTTACTAGTTTTAGATTCTTCTGAGTTCATTCAGGATATACTGAGACTTTTTATAATTTAGAGAAGCCATCAGCTCTCTTATGATCTTAAACCCAAGGACTTATCCATTCTCGTCCCCTTTTTACTCATCTTTTTCTTATCCTTCCTCCTATCTTCCTAAAACCTTGTCATTCTACCATACTTTAACTTGCGACCCACACATCTATATTTATACTTATTCGCAACATTCCTTCAACTTGCTTGCACTATAGATTTCCTTCTGTTATTCTGGAACATCAAGTGAAACACGACATACCACTTTGGTCAAGGTGCTAAGAGAGAAGAAAGCCCCGTTACAAGTTTCCTATAATAACATGTCAAATGGAGAAGCTATGAACCTCTGTCGGTGTCGGGGTCTAGGTCGAGTCTTTACTACCCCAATATTTTGTGTATCCACCCAGATTTCTTCACCCGAAATGATATGCCCAAGGAAGGCCACAGAGTTCAACCAGAATTCATAGTTAGAGAATTTTTCATACAACTTCTCCTTTTGTAGAAATTCGAGCACAGTACGCAAATTATCTGCTTGCTCTGCCTCTGAACGAGAATACACCAATATATCATCGATAAATATAATTATGAACATATCTGAAAAGGTCCTGAACACAAGGTTCATCAAATCCATGAATACTGCGGGGCATTGGTCCAACCGAACGACATAACACGAAACTCGAAGTTCTCATAACTAGTCTGGATTGCTATCCTCGGGATATCTTCCTCCTTAACCCTTACCTGATGGTACCCGGACCTCAAGTCTTTCTTTGAAAAACACTTGGCACCTTGCAAGTGATCAAATAAATCATCAATCCTCGAGAGCGAGGTACTTGCGTCACCTTATTCAAATGTCTATAATTAATACACATCCGTAAGGAACCATATTTCTTCCTCACAATTAACACAAGTGCTCCCTATGGTGATGTACTAGGTCTGATAAAACCTTTTTCAAGCAAGCCCCTTAGTTGTTCCTTCAACTCTTTCAGCTCTACGAGGGCCATTCTATAGGGGGAATAGATATTGGATGAGTATCTGGTAGTAGGTCAATGGTAAACTCAATTTCTCGCTCTGGAGGAAGTACCAGAAGCTCATAGGGAAAAACATCGGGAAACTCATTAACTACAGGAAAGGACTGAATGGTTGGTAACTCCGCTTCCACATCCCAAACCCGAACTCAGTAATAAATATAGCCCTTTCTGATTATCTTCCTTGTCTTGATATAGGAGAATTTACCTCTTGGCGATGCAGTATTACTTTTCCATTCTAAAACAGGCTCTCCTGGAAACTGAAATCAAACCATCTTTGATCTACACTTGATGTTAGCATAACAAAAGGCCAATCAATCCATACCTTATTATAATATCACGTCCTATCCAACCAAACACCACGCATCTTATCCTTGTTTATTATCAAATCTATCACGGTCCATTTCGGGCCACATCCATATATATAGGTAACAATATTTGCATAATTAATTTACCAAAAAAGTTTACATACATAGGGGTCGACTAAACTATATACGGGATAGTGTCTGCAAAACCTCTAAGTAGGCATAACCATAATATATACAAGTCGGGACGGGGCTCCCTATATCCTCATAAAACAACCTAACACATTTAGAACCCTAACTTGGTAATATTCCAAGAAGAGGTAGAACTCATCAACCAAAAACTGACACTTGGAGGAAGTCTAAAGTAGGGGCTCCTTGCCTCGTCCTATATAAGAACCTCGATAGGACACACTTCAAAGCGAAATCTTCATGCCCTTATCAGTTACCTTCCTCCTCTTGGCCCGACTACTATCTTCTTCCTCTGCGTATCCCATAACATACACCAATGAACCTTGATTGACGGACTCCCAAGACTGTGGACTATCTGGAACCTCAGAAGAGCTGGTGTCCGCAAATACCTTGACATAGTTTTGAGCCTGAGGGAAACCCAGTTGTGCCAACCCATGCACTACTCCCCTCATACCCTGATCAACGGGTTGTGATAACGAAACTAAGGGCCTTGGTGTGGTCGGAACTCCTCTCACCCCATCTACTGCCGGAGTGGTCAAAATAACTCGAATGGATGACTCATACGGATCCTCGAATGGATCCTCCTCAACAGAACCCATGATCTCCGATGGGTCTGACTCCATAGTATAACTTATATCTCTTTCTAACACCTTCGTAACCTTCTGACCCATGCTAGCGGCTATAGTCTTCGGAGGCATCGCTAAAAACGTAACACATCATTATGAACATGAATTCTTATATCGCACGATCTAATATAAGAAGAAAGGATAACATCCTATATGTCAGGTAGCCTTATGTCTATAAGTGTGGTGCACAACACACCCATAAACAAGACTCTACTAGACACGGTATGTTTACAACCCTAAGATAGAATGGCGCTGATACCACTTTTGTCATGACCCAAATCGATGAGCCGCGACGGGTTCCTGAGTCCTACCTGTCAAACACCCCTAAACATGCGTCTAAGATATGAACCCGAATAACATCTGCTGAACTATGAGAATAATGTACATGAAGGAAATCTGCACAAAAAGGCATATATACATATACGTACAACATACGTAGGACGAGCCGACAAGGCTGCTATAGACAACTATATATATCAAAACTGGAAGCCGGTAAGGCCACATACTATCCAACTAGACATACTGTCTACAGACCTCTAATAAAAACATAACTGTACAAAGATGGGACTGAGCCACATCATACCGATATATATATATATATACAAACGTATCGTACCAAAATCAAAAGCAGCTCCGGATTAAGTGGAGCACGCCAACTCTGGCTGAGCAGGGATCCTAAGAAGGGGATCCGTCAGTTTGCCTACCTGCACCTGCGGGCATGAAACGCAGGCCCCGGGAAATAGGGCGTCAGTACGAATAATGTACTGAGTATGTAAGGCATGAAAATCAGTACATAAGAGACATAGATGAAATATGGAATAAGGAAACCTATTTGTAAATCTGAATAACTTTACAAATCCTGAAACATTTATAATTTCATGCACGTGCATATAAATGTCATGTAATGC